>VZSV01000155.1:506140-522711 GCA_013398735.1 Nothocercus julius
CCATGACACCTTATTTCGCAATTTAGGAAGATGCTAATCATCTTAATAGAAACACCAACAACTCTAAGTTTCATTTAACTCCCTTACAGAACCCATATGAAAAAATAGTTTTGTTAGAAAATTAAATAAACATGGTCACTTTTTACATTCTTGATGCCTTCTGCCTCCTATACCTTTAAGCAACATAGTAAAAAGTGATTATGGCTATATTCAGAATTAGATCAGTATTTCTGCGAATGTAAAGCATATTTTTTGACACCACACAGATGTTTAAACAGAGAATGCAAATTAGAAAGATCTTTATGGAGTATTATTTAACCTTAAATATAATCAATCAGCAAGACACAGTTTCTGTGGCATGGTATTAGCATGAATTCACTCCATCAGTCAACTCATTCCTATCCATTTTTAAGTATCAGCTACAGGAATAATGGAAATTTCACAAGCATAAGATGAAAAGCTCTTTCTCATTATACTGTAATGTTCTGGTGAAATTTTCCTCAGCAGGGACAAAAGACAAAATCTGCGGTGAAGAAGAGATCAGAATAAGAAAAGTGATTTTCCAAAGAATAGTAAAAGATAAAGGACAAGCAAGGACTAAAAGAATTGCTCCTCTGGCCCAGAACCACAGTAAGTCTACACCTGTATTGTTCTCCAACTATGAAAACAGGTGTAATTAAAACTAAAGTTCACACAATAATGGCATTATTTCTCGGTAGGTACTGGCTTACAGTTATAGAAATATATTCCTAACAAACTTATATGTTAATTGTTTTCTACATTAAATCACCACTGACAACCCAAAGCTCCTCATACATGGCACAATATGCAGAGACAGGTATTCTACAGGTGGCTCTGCTATTCAGACATGGAAAAACACGAATTACAACTAAGTAGCAACTATTTTAATTCCCATATTCTCATAGAGGCATGACCTTTTATTACAGTAAGCTTTTGAAACATACTGGGTCCTAAAACATATTCTAACAAAACAATAAAACTCAATACAAAGGACAAAGGACAATAACAATCATATCAGCAATATTACCAAGTTTTAACCAGTTTTAACATAATATTCCCAAGATTCATGTAAATAACAAATACTCTTCTACTAAGCTATTAAAAAATCTAATCTTATTTTGTGCACTTCAGAAAAAAAAAAACATAAACTTTGTTTCTGACCCATTCAGGACCAAAAATTTTAACCTTAAACAATTTAAAATTAAATATTCAAAACATCAGAAGTTCTTAAAAAAACAGAATGATTTCTCTAAGTGTAGTTAATGATACATTTCTCTAGAAGAGTAGATAATACTTAATTTTTCTCTATGCATGTTTAATAACAGAGCAATGCATAATTATAAAAAGATAATGTATTTTGAAAAGTTTTTCAAGTATAATGATGGAGGCTATAGAGTACCTTCTTTGAACTTTTATTTTGTAATTTTCATAGAATAACACACATTTTAAAAAGTAGTTACAACAATAAACATCATTCCTCCTATCAATTAACTTCAAAAGCTACTTCCAGATATTGCCATTGTTTTTGATAAGCAGTAGTTACTTTTCAAAGCAATAGTCTATTGAAAATGCAACACATTCTGTTCCATTAACATCGCATTATTTCATACAAAGTAGATTTTTAGGCATGCATGGTTAAAGTAGGGCTACAATTGAGACAAATACATTACTTAAATCCTTTCATAGAAAAATAACAAAAGTTTTGTCTTCAGTGTTTGCCAGTAGTTCTTTAAACGGAACAACCCTTATTTTAGGCAACGGTTATTGGTTTTGGTTGTTTTTTCTTAGAAGGACTGAAAGTTGGTGACACATTTGGAGAATTACTAGTCACAAAACTGAATGTAAAATATGCCACATTGCTTGTGCCCAAAACCACATACATGAACATAAATTGTAGCTCTTGGTATTTATATTTAGATGTAGGTAGCATGGAAATTCTTCTGCAAGGAGGAGTTTATGATTAACAATGTAAAAGCATTGTTTGAGAATTCTGTAGAAAGACTTGGGATCTAAAATTCCTTATTTTATTAACTAAAGCTCTGGATAAAGTGTATTGGCACCAATTCTCTACATTCTTTACCTTTATAACGTATGTTTTGTAACAGAGATTTTTGTTTTCAGCATCTTGCTTTAAAATTGCAATTGGATTTCTCCAGTACTTATCCATTAATCTACTCTGTTATTAAATAGATGAATTGTATGCTAACATGCACCGCTTGAAGCAGTCTGCTAAAAATTTAAGTCAGATACCTTAACCTATGGCTTAACAAGATGGCATATCAACTTTTCGGGCATTCACACAACACTGAGAAACAGTGCTGCTCCCTGACAATTTTTACTGTCTTAAGCACTTTAAAGTTGTTTTATACTTACAAAAAATAAATTAAAAATTTTAAATATTTTTAAAACTTTCAGTAACTGGAAAACTTGGATCTGGTAACTGGATCTGGTATAACCTGTCCATAACTCTCAGCTAGACACTCTCCACATCTGTCATAAAACATGTGTCACTTCTCATTCTCTGTAACTCAGATGAAGTTATATCATCCGAAAAGGGAGAACTATTTCCGCAACTGCTATAAGATAAAACAGCATGTGGCCACTTCAAGTCACCCTCACTAGAGTTAACCTGTGGGCTAGATTCAGTCTCCTTGAATACTTTTAAAAGCAAACAAAAAGTTCTCAGATGATTTATTCTCTCTAGACAAATTCTGCAAATCAGTCATGGTTTAATCAAGCAATAATTAACCTGTTTGTTGATTATATGGTCGTATGTGTAATACTGTCCCATTTCATAAAATAAAATATGATCTAATCAGCTAAGGAGTCAATTTCAAGAACACAAACAGATGCAAAATCAGTATCTCCCTGATTTTTAATATGGATAAAAATATCAACTTACCAGATTTGTGCTTCTTGTGTTTTGCTTTCTTTTTGATTATAAACAACTTGTTCTGGATCTCAGATTTATAAGATTTGAATGAATGAAGATGAATCTCACGCTTCCTTTGTAAGTCATCAAGTTTTCTCTGTAGATTTTCATTTAAAATGTCTTTCAACTTCTTTTTTTTCTTTTTCTTCTTTTTTGCCCGCAACTTGTTAAGCTTTAGTTTCTTACTATTTCGCAGCGAGTTCTCCAACATTGTTTCTTTACCAAATTTGAGGCAATTCTTGTCTGGGTTGTCATTATGACTGCCATTAGCATGTATTTGACAAGTTTTCAGAGTGTTCTCCTTGAATGAGTCGACCTCGGGTTTCTCTCGGTTAGCTTCAGCACAACTTTGCCCATTCTCTACAGCCCAAATTTCCTGTGGGTTAAGGGGATGACCAACACTAACAATCTCTCCTGAACTAATCAACATCTCCAAGTTCTCTTTACAACAACCAGCCTTTTTGTAGTCACAGGCTCCTGAAGTTTTGATTTCACAGTTAAGTTTCATGTCTTCTGTTGCAACTGTAAAGCTATCTGAGTGCATATTCTTTTCTGGAGAGCTAACAACAGAATTCACACTTTTTCCCACTTCTGTATTGGAACAAGGTATTGGCTCTTCTTTACCACCAGAGCTGACCTCCCCATTGCTTTTTCTTACATATTTTGCTCTCTCCAATTTAGTCCGTGGTACCTTTTTTACTTTTATGGGAGGAGATGGAAATTCAGGAGCCTGAAAAGGTTTTTGTTTGTAAATCCGAACATCTGCACCACAGAACTGTGGAAAATGAACATACGCATTCTCCAAGTAGTCGTAGCCAAGAATTACTTCCCTACATTCATGGATAGGCTGACCTAGCACAGCATCCTGAACATCTTTTTGCGTTTCATACACAAAGTCACAAAGACCTTTTAGTAGCCACACTTTTTGGTAGAATGGAAGTTCATGAAACTGTTTTTCCTGTAAGGGATTTACTTCCCCAAGGACTTTAAAAAATTGGGGACACAAACCAAGTTTTTCTGCAGAGCTATTAGGATTGTCAGTCTGCCCTACAACAGTATACCAGTGTTGTACTTTCTGTCTAAGTGCTGCTTCCCAAGCCTTGTAAGGGAGTGTTGGTCTTCGATGTAATGTAGATCTGCGATGAGGAGGACTTAATAAAGAAGTCATTATTTTAGACAAAAAAGCGTTACACTGAGGCATTAGAAGACAACGTTCCAATTCATAGAACACTATTTCAGGTAAGTTTAAAATCTGTTGTGCTAAACAAAGAAAGTGACCAATAGCTGGAATCTCCCACATTGTCTCCATCCTTGTAGGTGCTGCTTGAGCTAAAAGTGCCTTTTCCCATTCTTCTACTTCTTTCTGACTAGCTTCTTCTGCTTCTTTTCTTTCTTGTTCTCTCAGCCTGTTAAAAGAAAGTTCACAAATACTCAGATTTCATGTGAAATAAAACAGTAAAAAATTAAAACTACACCACAAAACCCATACAATCTTAAGGTAACAAAGAATGTAACATTCAAAATATATATATATAAAATTGTCTTATATTATACTGTGCATCACAGCACCAAAATAGCAAATTGGATTCCCTCACTCCTCATGACTAGTTTAGAAAAGTGAAAACAGACAAAAACTTGACAGACATCAATAGCTGGAGCGAGGGTGTTTTGTTTTTTGATTGTTATATATATACACACACACACACACACACACACACACACACACACACACACACATACACCCTTCTTAAATAGCAGAAGCATCATTTTCAAACTATTGTGTCACCTACCTGGTAACCCCTCCTTTGCTACAAGTATACAGGCCTAAGTCGCTCACTTATTTACAGAAGCCCTTCTCCCTCCCACCATTAGGTGTGTTACTGCTAGGTGTGCAATGGTGGTCAGAAAGAAACAAATGTTAGGATGCATGGAAAATGTGATGGAAAATAACACTAAAAATAAAATGTCATTACATTAATAAATGGTTTGCCCTCACCTGGAAAACTGTATTCAGTTCTGGTCCCCCTATCTAAAAAAAAGGGATAGAGCAGAAATAGCGGATATTCAGAGAAAGATGTTATTAATAGTCAGAGGCCTGTAAAAATTCCACAGAAAGAGAGGTTGAGAAACCTGCAACTAGACAAAAACACTAGCAAGAGGAAACATGACTGCAGTACACAAAACTATTATGAAAAGGTATTTTAGACTAGGCACCTCCATTTACTTTTGTGGTAATTCCATTGTAAAATTCAAAGGCAACATATTTAAGAGGTAGATCTGAAGTCCACCTCAGATCATCAGTCACCTTTAGCTTACTAGTCAACTTACTAGAATATGAGATATGTTAAGCTCGCAACAAAATGAAAAATGGGCTACCTCAAGGTTCACTAGTAACGGAATAAATTTTTCCTCTGTGTTTCAATGAAAAACAATCACTTCTGCGTCAAGGCAAGATCAGACAGGAAATTTAAAATGGAAGCTCCCTCTTTTCTTTTTTCTTTTCCCCTCCCCTCTCTCTGAAGCATCTATGAGCCTCTGTGGCACACAGATCATTGATGTAATCTAGTCCTGGAATTCAGACTGCCTTATTTTCAGTTTTCAAATTCTTTTTCTTCATGAATAAATAGCAAAAAAATGATATGTATCAATTCAAAGCATCAATGCTTGCAAATTCAGCCAAAGAATAAAATAATATTATAATCCTTTGACAGCATGAAGCTAATAGTGGTCTGTACCATGAAACAGCAATACGTCATGATCACGAACTGACATAATTTGCATCCTTTGTAGGTGGGTTGGTAAATGACATATAATAGTAAGATCCCAGTCAGAGTTTCATCTGAAATAATTAATCAAAATAAAGTTCAAGTGGTTTATTCATGCTTGTCTCAAGCGTGAATTTTTAATATCATATATGTGCTCACTTGTTACATATGTACCTAACAAGTACAGAAATATAGATTCATGCAAAATAAGTAAATGCCAACAGGTCAATCAGTTCTCACATCAACTCTCCCAGTGCAGCACTAACTTAACCATATTATTAATGTAATGTAAGGACAAAAATCCTATTTGCCAACATCTCATTTGAACAAGTCAGTAAAGTCAACAGGACTGTTTGCACAGACAAAGTGAGCAATTCTTTTATTCTAACTTTTGTCCTACTTTCCAGTGTTTTAATATTGCATTACCATAATAACTGAAAAATACTCTTGCAAATGGGGAAAGAGAAAATAAAAAGTAAAGTATTCTTAAAAAATAAGGCAAGCACTCCTGAGTTCTATTGCTTTTTCCCTCTTAACTGTACAACAGACTTCCAAATGCCCTGCTGTCTTCAAAGAGTATAAGCACTTTAAAAATAATACGAGAATAATCTTTAATAACAATAGTTATACATTGACATAAAACACATGTAAAAATAATTATGTATTTTAGTACAGTTTACTATAAATGCAGGAGGTAGATGATACAATCTTGAAGCACTTTCACTAGCAGCATCAATGTTGAATTTAAATTAAGATAGAACTCTCAAAATAAAAGAGAATACGCTAAACAAACCTTTGTCAAGAGCTTCACAGAATGGTACTATGTTATTTTTTAGACTGTTTTGAAATACAAAACATAAGTTACAGTATTTGAAAAAAGTTTATTTTTTAGATGTACTTATTTATCACACTAGCAGCAGACATTCAAGAGAAAAATGTGAAAAAATGGCACACATTCTCATTACAGAACTCTTCTACTAGGTTCCCATCTTTCAGATAACAGCCTTTTCTTGATGCCTTCTGCAAATGAGTAGAAAAGTGAGAGGGAAAGGGAAGGAGGAAAAGGGAGAAACACTTGATATCTAACAGAACAAACATCCTTACACTGAGAAATTCTCTGGACAAAGACTATGGCTTTTGTGCTGACAGCAACTATTAAAGATTTGTTTTTTCTTACTTTTATTTATATAATCAGGAATACGTTTGCAGACTTATGTTTGCAATGACTAGCACAACTATTCTAGGGTCAAGTTGACATTTCCAGACTAATGAAAGATAAAAATATTCTTGGAACATGTTGTCTACTGCAGTTGTTTTGCAGCTCTCAGGTGGATAAAAGTATGGTACATGACCTTAAGACTCAGTGTTCATACTTACAGAGTACAGATACCACGCAGGACAGAGGCCAGCAGTAACTGCCCTGTTTTCTTTTGTCCCAGAAGACATCTCACACCAGATAATTCTCCCTCACCTTCAATAAAGGATTTTGTGAGGCTCAGGAGACAAAGACTAGATGACACCGTTTTCCAGCAATTACCACTCCTAAACTAATCCTTAGGTCCTAAACTAAATCCTTAGGTTGCTGGTTATGAGGCAGCAATGTGTCCTCGTGGCCAAGAAGGCCAATGGGCTCCTGGCCTGCATGAGGAGGAGTGTTGACAGCAGGTGGAGGGAGGGGATCCTGCCCCTCTGCTCAGCTCTGGGGAGGTTGCACCTGGAGTACTGGGTGCAGCTCTGGGCTGCCCAGCACAAGAGGGACATGAGGCCTCTAGAGAGGGTCCAGGATAATGCAACAAAGGGATTAAGGGACTGGAGCATGTACCTTACGAGGAAAGACTAAGTGAGCTGGGCCTGTTTAGCCTGGAGAAGAGAAGACTTAGAGGGGATCTGATCAACATGTACAAGTATCTGAAGGGAGAATGTAAAGAGGATGGGGCCAAACTCTTCTTGGTGGTGGCCAGTGACAGGAAAAGGGGTAATTAGTCTACTTCTGTGGAGATCTTCCAAACCCGCCTGGATGTCACCCTGTACCCCGTGCTCTAGTCCTAAGTTGGACTAGATGATCTCTAGAGGTCCCTTCCAACCTCAATCATTCTGTGATTCTGAGAAACTATTTAAAGGATGATTGCATCCTTCTTTACAGTTATCTCTTCAGCTGCCAATCTAATCATCTGTCTGATAGCTCAAAAGCTAGTGCTCTTAAATGCTGAAAGGTAAGGCATTGAAACTCTGATGACAAGGTACACAGAACTCTTTTAATTAACCACAAATTTGTTTCTACAAGCTTTAGAAGAAATATAGAAAATTACATATAAAATAGTAATGTTAGGTATTATTCATATTATTAAACCAACATTCAATAGTCAGAAGAAACTGAATTTGGGGATGCCCATGTAACTTCAATTATCTAGCTGTAATCTTAAATCACGTTTTCACATACTATGAATTTTCCCATATACTCCACACCCAAAGCAAAATCGAGACTAAGTAAGAACACCTTAAATGATTTACTTGCAACTTAAACTTACTGCAACGGATTTATGAGAAGAAAGGTGCCATATACTCTAACTATGATACAAAGCAGTTGCAATTTTGCATCTACTTTTAAAATGAGTCTATGCTGTACCAACCTCAGTATATCAGATTTCTAAAAGAGAAGCTGAATAAATTGGTACCCTTCATAGTAATTAACTATACTATTCAGCATTGTCTATGTTTCAGTAATAGTCCAAACGAGTTTTAGGAAACTGTAAAACTTTCATTAATAAAAGTGTGTTTTTTATTAAAAGTGTGTTTTTTAATAAAAACATTTTTATATAAATTCAACACTATGAAAGCTCATTTAAGTTGTCTATAGCAGTATGTGATCCTAACTGCTCATATTTCATTTATTTTATACGCCTTCCAATTTCCAAGTGTTTTTTGTAAACCTAATGAAAAAAAAAAATCCAAAATTCAAATGCCAAATGTTTGCACTGTGGTGAGCAAGGAAGCAACTGATATACAGAGGTCCACATTAGTTTGAAAACATGGTGAATCTATTAGCAAATAAGAAAAAATGAAGGAGAAAAATTATTTTACTAGATCAATAGAGTCAAATTAATATTAAGTAAGCGCAGCCATCTACAGACACATTTCTATTTCTTCCGATGAAGTGGCATGAGTACAAAATCTTAAGAGCATCAAGAGGCAAGTTGGTTGTGATTCCTTTCTGCTCTTGTAGACATTCTGTAGAAACAACCACTGTGGAGTCCTTCACTCAGGACTTTGAGTCCTGGGACTTTTGAGTATGACCAGGTACATACATAATTGTTAATTACCACGGTGTTGTAGAAAAGTGTTTAAAATAAGTATATAAAAGCCAAATTTTTATTGCACTATGAATTTAAAGCCTATCCAAACAACCACAGCTCAGGTAATTTTTACTGGAGAAACAATAAGCCTAGTGACCTTTTTTTTTTTTTTTGCAGTGTGCAAAGTATGATGTGAATTCGAGGAAGAAAATAGAGACCTAATAGTTTCTAAAGGAAAACCAATCTCCCAGGTCAACCAAAACTATCAAACTAAAACAACCTAAAAATGAAGAATACCTGCAAAGTCTGAGTAAACTGGTTATACATGAGGAAAAACTGCAGTGTGAGTAAAAAAAAAAAAAAAAAAAAGCTGTGAGTATTTTGACTTTCAAACATATCAGTCTTACTATCACCCTCCTCATTCAGACAGTCTCACAAGCAACTGTTAAAACACACATACTTATGAGCTTCACTCTCTCAACTAAAGTGAAATATATCATAACCAACTCTGAATGATGTGTGGAACTATAAGCCTCTTAAATTTATGAATTTGAAAAAAAATACAAAAGTCACATACAGTTAACTATACATAACTTCTAAATGCATTACCTAGCTAACAAGGTGAAAGGTCACATTGGCGAGATAACAGGAGCCGTACTGGTACAGATGATTTGCCTCTGCCTATTAGTGAGCATAGCACTGACAGGATCGTAAAGCAAGACTGCATGCATTTTAGTAGTTTTTATGTAACTGTTGCATAGAAAACAGTCCAAGGAGAGATATGATAAATAATAATAAATTCATAAATAAATCCTGACTAAGCTAACAGAAATGTGGCTGTGGATGCTTTCACTTGCTGTTAGAAGTTTTATAATGCTAATCAACAGCAGTCTTAAATCATTTAAATCTTAGAGTGCTTTAGAATTCTTTTTTAATAAGGGGCAAAGCAAAAACTAGTTTCTTATTTTGTAGACACACCCTATTGAAGTCCTGGGTTCAAAAGTGAGCTCAAGATCAGAGTAGCACAAAGTTTAGTGATCTAAGGAGCCTTAAAAAGACTGCTCTGGAGAATGAGAAAGACAAGATTATTAGAAAAATAAAACAAGCCCAACACACCACACCAACCCTTTCCAATTTCTCCTATTACCTCTTTTCTTCTTTTGCTTTCAGCTGCTCCTCCTGCCTCAGAACCTGAACCATTACAGACTCAAACACTCCTGTGGACAGGCCTACTAAACTGCGAGCTGTGGAACGACGTCTTGTTGAAGTGCACGCTGTTCCTTTCTCATCTTCCAGCCCATAGCATCCTCTAGATGTAGCAGCTATTGATGTTTTCTCTCTCAAATGCCTATAAAGAAAAAGTAAGTAAATTCAAAATTACAATTTCCCTTAACAGAGGCAGATTAGTGCCTCTACTTCCAACCACAGATCAAGCATATTTTCTCTGAGAAGTCATTGTTCAGCTGCCACTTTTAGGATAGCAAATTTTTCACTGTTAACGTTCCTTTACAAAATTACAATATAAGATATATTTTTATGTCTGTCAAAAATAGTAGATATCTATCTCAAGTAAATGAATGTCCATTGCAGATAGAATCTCCTATATTATTGTTAATGCAAAAATATTTGGAAGAAAATAGCCTTGAAGTAAGAAAAGGCCATTTTTAGAAGACGCATAAAAATTCTCAACAAAATAATGGGGCTGTTTTAAACAGCATGATTAAGAATTGTCTGACAAGAGCTCAGGTCTGCTTAAGAAAATAAAAGAAATGAAAACCAAAAACCTACCAAACCACAGACTTTTGAAATTACATTTCAGACTATATCGTGCTTCCAATTGCTATAACAGACATGGTATCAGCAGAGTGACACTATCACAGAAACTTTCAAAACAATTGACAGAAATAAAATAAGCAAGCCTCTCTCTACTTTCCAATCCACAGAATGTGAACCAAATTTTTCAGGGAAATATTAGAGCTGGAAAATGTCCACAGTGAATAGCTGTCCCAGCAGGGAGTCTATAGAAATGTATACATCTCTTCCTCTGCCTCTAGAATACACATAATCAAGTCTAATAGAGTAAAAACTCAGAGCCCTGTAGCACAGAGATGCTAGATTACAGAGTAATCTGCAGACTGCCAGAGGAATGCTAGTAGACACAGCAGCCTCCGGATCAGCACTATGATATGACAGAGGCCACTTAAAACACAAAGAATACGGAGAGAACAAAAACGTAGGTTTAAACTCAAAGAGGTAAAACTGACTTCTGCTCAGTTTCAAGAACTACAGGACAAAATCCACAAAGAATTATAAAGTTAGCATGTATTGAAATAGCACAAAGAAGACTGAATGTATTAGTGCAGACAAGATAAAATGAAAACACAGTCACACAAATCTCATGGCAGCAGGTGCAATGTTTCACCACTTCACAAATAGTCTTTCTGTTAAAAAAAACATATATGGTTGCTAATATAGCTTAGAAGTATCAACAATTAGGGGAGGTGGAAGGGGAGCAATTGCTTCAGCACACACTGTAATTCAGTTTGGACATTATTTGTACATAATATCAGCATGTTGATAGTCTGGATGCAAGGACAGCTCTTTCAATTTCCTTTCTGATGTCTCACCCGGAGCAAGTCCTCTAGCTCAGAAAGAGAATTCATGACTCCAAAACTTCCAGCAGTAGCATGCAACATGTCAGTAAGTCTCAGTACAGTTAGCTAAATGTTTTTGTTGGCTAGCTTAATGTATGATCCCTGGCCAACTTCTCATACAGCCACTCCCTGTTATACCTTCTACTGCGAAACCTAGATCAATCCCTCCCAAAACAGCCTCCACCTTCTTTAATAAATAAATAAATAGAAATTACACCAATTGCCCTTGGCACAACTGATAGAGTAACTAAACATGGTATGGCAGAAAGAATGAATAACCTGTGATTGGAACTGCTAAAACAATCTTTACCAGTGAACTAAACATCTCACAATACTACATTTCAAAGTCTTTTGCAAGCACTACCATATAATATAGATATAATATAGATAATTTCTATAAACCTGAAAGTATTCTTCACTACCTTCCTTTCAAAGCAATTAAAATAACAATATCAGTTTAGCTAAAGTTCAAAGAAAGAGCACCAATTATGTAAAAGTGTGTTCTCTTTAAAGCAATCATACGCAGAACCTCCAAATTATGTAACAATACTGTAGAGTTAATTTGGAATTATTTTGTAATATTTGAAACATTTGATTTGCATAGTGATACATTTAACTGATGTTACTGTAATCACAAAAAAAAAGGAAAAAGCACCGCTGGCATATTTCCACACTGAAGACCTGATCAGTCTCATTCCACTCTTCTGTTATTTCTACTGCAGATACAAAGGCAACTACAGGGTATTTTATCAAGCAAGCACAAAGTTTTCACCCAATCAAAAAAGTGGACGACTTTGGTAGCCTGAGCACATGTGGCCAACTTGTTACAGTGTAAACATTAAGGAGTGCACCAGCTAATTTATCAGCCAGGGCTGTATCACAAGTTCTTACTGCTCTAGCTTCAAGAGCCAAAAGATTAGCAGATGCCTTCCATGTGAACTCATGATATGTTTCTAAGTAGCAAAACACATAGTTTACAAAAAGTAAATACTGGAAGACAAAAGAAGTATGTTACGGTTAATGATTATTAAAAAAAAAAAGAAAAAGAGAGAGAAAAAGAAAAAATTGTAACTGGAGCAACTGAAGTACTGTCTTCCTCCCACTCCCCTCTTACCATACACTATTCTCATGATAGCTTGGCTGCAAGGCAGATTTGATTAACAAGCTAAGGCAACAGAAAAACAAGTCATCAGAAAGTATTTAAGATAATATCATCCAAAAAAATATATATGTTTCTTGGTGGGAAAACAAGACCATTCTCTTCAGCAACAGCATAAAGTTTTAAGGATTTTACATTAAATTTCTTCAAAACACCTAGATGAAAGACCTCTATGTTACAGAAACCAGTCCTGCAGTTTACTTGAGAAATGCTTCCAAAAACTCCCAAGTGATGGGCAGACAGAAGAAGAGAGAGAAACAAGAGGGTATCACCTATTTTAAAAGTCTACTTCTAAACATTTTAAAGCTTGGTGTAAGCTGCTGCTGCAGGAAAATTAAGTCCAAAAACAAAAGTTGATTACTATAAGAAATAAATTTTCTATTTTATGACAACAGAGTTTATCAAAGTAAGATTCCCAGGTTTATCTACTGAATTGGAATCATGTTACAGAATTTACCCAGTAAGTTGCACTGAGAACAACACTATTCAAAATTTTATAATTTTATAATGTCATGCCTGGTTTCTGTCTCATGATGAAAAGTCATCTCTTTTTCATGAGAAAGCTTTAGCCACGTTTTTGGGGAACATGCTATTTAAGTAAAAAGATAGTAAAATTAAAATGCAGTGCTCCTATGCTTTCAGGCTAATATTCAAGACTAAAAAAAACTTTTGCTCTGCTTTCTCTTTCTACAGATTTTACTCCACTTGTTGAAATCCAATAAAAAAAAAGTCCAATTTTTAAGCTTTAACAAAATAAAGGTGCCGTATCTAGCTGTCAAAAACATTAGAGGCTGAATACCGAGTGTTTCAAGTCCCCTAAAAATTCAGGTGTGAAAAGGCTACGCATGCATCGTAAGGTAAAATGGGAATATGTAGAATACAGGTCTCAGAACGAGTTTGATCTGGGTAAGGCACAAGACATGTCTTTGCAAGCTCTGCCTCATATTCTAAGAAAGCTCCGTGGTAGACAATGGAGCAGAAGGAAGATAACAGACATAGTTAAAAAAATATGAATGAGGTACTTTGACATCTGCGATCTATTCCTCTCACTGCATTAATTCCCTATGATTCTGGCCAGAATACTTATTTTAAACTCTTCATAAACATCTGATTGCAGATTTCTTATTTTCTAAAGAAGTAAATAGAAAAGCCTATTGCTGCACTTGGAAAAATTGCATTTCTGTGGCAGAAATAGGGAACATGAAGAGTTGTTAAAAGGAAGACTGTTACTATATCCTAGAAGCTTCAAAAAGGAAATAGTTGAACCTCCACTTCATGCTCCAGCTTTGTATTTGTAAAACGGGGATAATAATGTTCCCTCAAGTCTTAGAAATTTTGCCAAAAATGAGTGACACTGTACCAAATAGTAGAAAAGTGTGAATATAAAATGCATCCAGCAGTTTGCAAAATAAGTCATACTGAACTGCAAGAGGAAAATACTGTACAACTTGCACCTGTGATGCACACAGGAAGTTGGGAAGGGATAGTCAGAAATGAAGCAAAGTGCTACTTTATACTGTTATTTCACAAAATCACAGAAAGGTTGAGGTTCAAAGGGACCTCTAGTCCAACCCATCTACTCGAGCAGGGATACCTAGAGCACGGGGCAAAGGGTGGTATCCAGGCAGGTTTCGAAAATCTTCAGAGAAGGAGACTCCACAACTTCTCTGGGCAGCCTGTTCCAGGGTTCTGCCACCCTCACAGGAAAGAAGTTCTTCCTCACATGCAGATGGAACTGCCTGTGTTTTAATTAACACTCACTACCCATTGTCCTGTCACTGGTCACCACCAAGAAGATTTTAGTCCCATTCTTTCTATATTGTCCCCTCAGGTATTTGTACATACTGAAAAGATCCCCTCAAGAAGTTCCCCATCCCTCTTGTGCTGGGGAGCCCAGAACTGCACCCAGTAATCCAGGTGCAGCCACCCCAGAGCTGCGCAGAGGGGCAGGATCCTCCCCCTCCACCTGCTGCCAACACTCTTCCTCAGGCAGGCCAGGAGCCCATTGACCTTCTTGGCCACAAGGGCACATTGCTGCCTCATGGCTAACTTGTTGTCAACCAGGATTCCCAAATCCCTCTCCATGGAGCTGCTTTCCAGCAGGTCAACCCCCAATCTGTCCTGGTGCCTGGGGTTATTCCTCCCCAGGTGCAGGACCCTGTCCTTGTCCGTGTTGAACCTCATGAGGTTCCTCTCTGCCCAAAATTCCAGGTCCTTCTGAATGTCAGCACAGCCCTCTGGAGTGTCGGCCACTCCACTCAGTTTGGTATCGTCCGCAAACTTGCTCAGGGTGCCCTCTGTGCCCTCGTCCAAGTCACTGATGAACAAGTTCAACAGCACCAGGCCCAATACCGACCCTTAGGGGACACCACCAGGCACAGGCCTTCAACTAGATCTCCCCTTGGTGAATCCATGCTGACTGCTCCTGATCACCTTCTTTTCCTTGACATGCCCAGAGATGGTCCATCACCTAGCTAGGATGAGCTGCTTCACCTTTCCAGGGACGGAGGTGAGGCTGACCAGCCTGTAGTTTCCCAGCTCCTCCCTCTTGCCCTTTTTGAAGACTGGAGTGACTTTGGTTTCTTCCAGGCCTCCGGCACCTCCCCCGCTCTCCATGACCTCTCCAAGATGATGGAGAGCGGCTGAGCAACAACCCCTGCCGCATCCCTCAGCACTCTGAGGTGCATCCCATCTGGGCCCATAGATTTAGGGGTGTCCAGTTTGCCTAAATAATCCCTAACCCAAACCTCCTTGACTAGAGGAAAGTTGTCCTCTCTTCTGGTTCTCTCTCTTGTCCCAGGCTCTATAGTTTCTGAGGAAAAGCCTTAGAAGTAAAGACAGAAGCAAGGGCATTTAGTAACTCTGCCTGAGTACTTTGAGTTTAGTAACTTCGCATCTTCCACGACCAAGGCATCCTCCCCATTCAGCAGCTGTCCCACATTTTTCCTAGTCTTCCTCTTGCTGCTGATGTGTTTGTAGAAGCCCTTCCTGTTGTCCCTGACACCTCTCACTAACTCTAATTCCAAACAGGCCGTGGCATTCCTCTCCTTGCATCCCTGCATCCTCTGACAATGTTCCTACACTGTTTCCATGTGGCCTGGCCCTTCTTTCGCATTGTGGATGCTCTCTTTTTCTCATTAAGTTTATGCACCAACTCCTTGCCCATCTACACAGGTCTCCTACCCCTCTTGCTCAACTTCTTTCTTGTAGGAATGCACTGATCCTGAGCTTGGAGAAAGTGGTGTTTGAATATTAGCCAATTCTCATGGACCTCCTTTCCTTCTAAGACCTTGGCCCAGAGGATTCCTCCAAGGAGCTCCCTGAAGAGGTCAAAGCCGGCTCTCTTGAAGTCCAGGGTTACAATGCTACTTCTTGCCCAGCTTCCTCCTCGCAGGATCCTGAACTCCAGCGTTTCATGGTCACTGCAGAGAAGACTGCCCCCAAACCTCACATTTCCAACTAGACCGTCTCTGTTTGTTAGTATCAGGTCTAGCAGAGCCCCTCCACTTGTTGGCTCATCTACCACCTGCATCAAGAAGTTATCTGCAAGGTTCTGCAGGAACCTCCTGCACTGTCTCCTCCTAGCTGTGTGGTCATCCCAGCAGACAGCAGGGTGGTTGAAGTCCCCCATAAGGACCGGGGCCTGGGATCATGAGGCTTCTTGCAACTGCCTATAGAAGCCTCATCCACTTCCTCTCCCTGGTCAGGAGGCCTAAACTCCCACCACAGTCTCACCCCTGCTGGGCT
>VZSV01000155.1:540915-570841 GCA_013398735.1 Nothocercus julius
CTCTATTTTCTTTACATCCGCTCACCCAGTGTTATTACACATTAATAAGAACACCCTTTAGCCTTCTCCAGACTGAACAGCCCCAGCTCTCCCAGCTTCAGCATGACAGATGCTCCAGTGCTTTGATCATCTTTGTGGCCATCTGCTGAACTCAGCCCAGTAGGTCCATTTCCCTGTTGTATAGAGGACACTAGGACTGCACCCAGCACTCCAGGAATTGCTCACCCACGTTGAGCAGAGGGGATCACCTCCCTCCGCCTGCTTGCAGCCCTATTATAGCCCAGGATACTGCTGGTCTTTCCTGCAAGGGCACATTGCTGGATCAGGCCATTTCCCTTTCTGCAGAGCTGCTCTCCAGCCTGTCCTGCTGCATGGAGTTATTGCTGTGCAGGGGCAAGATCTGACCCTCTTTCTGAACTTCACAAGAGCCCTTTCTGCCTGTTCTGCCAAATGGTCACAATACCTCTGAATGACAGTGCAACTAACTGGTGTTTTGGCCATCCCTCCCAGAACTGAGTTATCTTCAGACTTATACCAACACAACCTTACACAGGTCCTGGCTGTGGAGATGGGCAGAGAGGAACCTCATGGAGTTCAGTGAAGCCAAGTGCCGGGTCCTGCCCCTGGGGAGGCACCAGGACAGGCTGGGGGTGACCTTTGCAGAGGAGCCCTGCGGAGAAGGGCCTGGGAGTCCTGGAGGGCAAGCTACCCATGAGGCAGCCACGTGCCCTCGTGGCCAAGAAGGCCAATGGGCTCCTGGCCTGCATGAGGAGCAGTGTTGGCAGCAGGTGGAGGGAGGGGATCCTGCCCCTCTGCTCAGCTCTGGGGAGGCTGCACCTGGAGTTCTGGGTGCAGTTCTGGGCTCCCCCCTACTAGGGGCACATGGAGCTACTGGAGAGAGTTCAGCGTAGGTTTTCAAAGATGAAGAGGGGACTGGAGCATTTCTCATATGTTGAGAGGCTATGAGAAGGATGGAGCCAGACTCTTCTCAGTGGTGCCCGGTGACAGGATAAGAAACAGGAGGCACAAACTGAAACAATCTGAATTTGAGGAAGAGCTTGTCCATGAGGATGACAGAACAGGTTGCCCAGACAGGTTGTAGAGTCTCCTCCAAGAAGTGTTAAAAAATGGTAAAAGAGCATTTGGGGAAGAAATGTCTTCCTTTTATGCATTTTGCCCACTTTTCACTATGTGTTTTTAAGAACAGAGATTTCTTAAAAATGTGTGGACTTGGCAGCAGTCCTTCACTTTTTGGCAGAAATATTTAGAAATTTTCGTAAGCCTCTGCAATTTCAAATGGAATTCAAATGGAATGAAATCTTCATGCTCCAGTAAAATGCAATTTGTCAATGACAGTTTGGAAGTACTGTGAGAAATAGATAGGCTACTGCAGACTTAGTTTAGTCCTATATATGTCTTTAGCATGCCATGTGAACAGAATGTGAAATAAGATAATGTTGCCCGCTATATGCTTACATTAAAATGTTCTCAGAATACTAGAAAAGTTCTATATTTTCCAAGAAAAAAGTAGCGTTAGTCTTGTTATGACGGTTTATTTCATTAAGCTTCTAAATACATTAAAATTATGGTTCATCTTAATGTCTTTGTGGGGGGAAAGATCTCAAACTGAAGAAAGACATGAGTTTCTGATACAAATATTAATATTAATTCTGATAGTTTACATTCATAATGAAAATATTACATAAAGATTTAATCCAGATTCTTAGATAGTAAACCACTGGATTTTAGGTGAGAACCTCCTGAGACAAATTTATAGCCAGTTTTTTATATCTGATATCTCCAAAATCTGGAATTCCTGTTTTGCACATCAAATTGAATGTTTTCAATCTTTTTTCCTGAAAATGTTTGTGATAAACTTTCTGTAGGATCACTATTTTTGATCAGACTTGTCCCCTGCATAAAGCTAGCAGTACAGCAGATTCAAAATTAGAATTAAGCTTTTAATTTTTAATTAAGATTTTTTTCCTGGTACAGTCCTTGTCTATGCCCCTGTTTTGTAACTATTTGAACTTAGTCTGTTGGACATTCTTTGCAAATGAGCTGGCTGATAAAGCGTAATTGTTGGAATTTACTTTATGATACATATTATTTAAACAATAGCAGCTGATACCATTCTCTTTTCCATCCTTTCTAATCACTGCTGCAAACAATAGTGGTTTTCTGCAGAAGATTATGCTTTTATTTTGGAAAAAGAATTTTTGGCGTGTGTGTCCTCCGAACAATAGATGGATATTTTCATTTTTAGTTTCCACACCATCATCCAATATCTCACTCTAACCTGTAGCTGTGCCTAACACTGAGTTACTGAGCTGTTTCTACACTCTATTGGGCAATAGCACAAATCTAAACAAGAAGAGAGGGAGAAGAGGGAAAATGAAAAGTCTCAAAACTCTTGAAAATAAGACTTCAAAATAAGAATTGCCATTATATTACTGTGCTAGGCTACTCTTAGTTTTGGGGAGGACAGCTAAGCATGTTTTTTGAAATGAAGCTAATTTTGCTACCACAACATGGAGGAAATTATATGCCATCCACTTTTCAAGAACGTAATCTTAGATTTTTAGCCATGAAACTTGATCAACTTCTCAGTTCCTTCCAAGCTGTTAATTTTATTTGTTGACTTTAACAAGCTCTTCAGGTTTCACGTATTCATTAAAAATAAAAATAAAAAAAAGCTTGCCTTTGTAAACTGTAATCTTCTTTTATTGGCTGTGACCATATCAAATCACACTCCTATTATTGTCACAAATTATTTTAATGATTCAAGTGAGAAAAGCAGACTTTGGAGAAACTTGATAGTCCCCATACTCAAATATTCCATAACTGTACTCTGCTCATATTTTTACGTTTTATAATCTTTGCTGTGAAGTTAACTCTTTTCTCCCCATGTTTTTATGCAGAATTCATTTCCTAATCTACATTGTCTAGGGAAACTATTTCATTACTCATCTGTCATTAAACTAAAAGCTCCATTTATTGTTGAAAACATCTACTGATTTGGATTTAGAAAAGCTCTTCAGATTTAGAAATGCTAAATGACATAGCTAATTATAAGTAAGCAAGTATGTACTTCAAAATCTACTGTGAAGGTTAAGATAGAAGTCAGCTGTGACTTTGATGTGTCTTCAGTATTTAATGGACTTAATCTGCCTAGATTGTATCAATTACTGTGGTTTTCGTGGCTATTAATGATGTATGTTATTAGCTATTCTGCAGTAGTGTCAATGTAGCACATTAAAATGTTCTTGTAATATGTTCTGTAGAGTCAACACTTTTTTCTGTGCTGTGACTATTGTGATCACAATAAAATATTACACTTCAACCTGGATTGCTGTCTTAAGAGATGTTCATGTGACGTATAGTTTACTCCTTGCAAACTGGATCCATCTACTCTTTACTGATGACTTCTCTGCTGAAGTTCTATCAGATCTGGCAGCCATGTAGCCTTTGGAGGACTATATTAAAAAAAAACAAATAGGCTCTGTCATGCATTTTTCATCATGTTTCTCCTGTTTCTCCCAACTGAAATGACAGTCTTCTGTCATTTGAAATTCAGAAACATGCCTGCATTTTTTTTAACTGCATGAATGATAGCCAAAGATTGAGATTTCAGTGTTTCACATTACTTTGTCAGTTGTAAGTGTATCTTCTAACAGAATAGTCTTAAGATGCTTCCACAGATCCGAGACTTAACAGACTTAAAACCTGAGACTTCCACAGACTTAAGGAACTAAGACAGATATTTTCTAAACTAAATATAGGTAATATATAATACTTTTTTAATATAATACAAAAATACTTAATAAAAGCTCCATTCAGCTTTGCTAAATCTTGATTGCAAAATGCTCTGACAAACAAAAAAGTGTGATTGTTTTTTAAACAGGTTTTATCTTTATCAGATTATGAAAAGTCTGATTCACAGCTTTAAACAACATACACACACCTTTAAACAACTCTTCATGTTAGAAGAGGTTTAATATACATGAAAGGAGGGGTGAGTGAAGGGACAGGAAGGTAGATAGGTGGAAAGATAAAGCCCAATAAGCATGCGAAATGTGGAGAAAGAAAAAAAAATCCTTGTATAATAAAAATGTTATCTAGCCTTATGGGCAAAGATATGCAGCATATCTGCTTTGATCAGGTTGGCTCGCCTAACAGATGCAGTCCAGCTATGCAGCTGGAGCACTGTGTAGGCTCAAAGCCCATTCAAACCACGAGTAATTTTTTAAGAAACTAATGTGTTAACAGCTTAATAACTAACTGCTTAAGAGAGAATTCATGTCTTTGCAACTGAAGCTACACTCTGAGTCTGTATTCCCATAAATCCAGCATATGCCAATAAAACATCCATGGAAGGAAGAATAAAAACAGTCCTTATTTAAGAAATGATTGTGGAATATTTTTAATAATACTTCTCCACCATTTTGTTGACATAAAATATCCTGATATTTATGCAGAGTTAGGGACTACATAGAAATACTGGATAAAAGTTGGCATACAATTCCAGGGAAGACAGCTTTTGTGGAGTCTTGGAGAAATAAGAGTTTAAATGTTTGTTTTTAATGCTTCCAGCATGCATAGAATTCCCTCACCAGCCAGAACCACAAGTATATTGATATTGATGAATTTTCACTTGGTAAAAAGACTAGGTCCATGTCAGGCTTTTCTTCTGTTCAGAGGTTTGGCTCCCTGCCATGTCTTCAGGCAATAAATGGGTTGTAACAGAGCTGCCTCAAACACTGTGCTGAGTAGCATTCCAACCGAGAGAATAGCTACGGCCACAAGGTAAGCAAGAAGGGAAAATCAAGATTTTATTTTACACTTATTTAGAATCTGACAAATAATTAATTTTCATCTGAATAAAGTTTTCTTTCGAAGTTTTCTTCTTAGTCTAAACTTTTGTCTAGTTTAGAGTCTGTAGATTTCTTAAAGGTTACATGATCTGAAAAAAAAACCTACTCATTTACTTATGATAGAATAATGGAATTGCTTTCAATTTGCTGTTAAATTGCAACTGATGTTCTTTGACTAGCAAGATTATTGGTTTCTTTCAAAAAAAAAATTGATCTCTTGAGACAATCTTTGAAATACTGTGTTATAAACGTGCCAGTGTAGTGTCAGATAATATTTGGATCATGCTACTTTCAGGAAAAACTCCAAAGGTTTTAAATGCTGTTTTCAGGTATTGAATTTAATTTACTTTCACAATCACATGCGTGAGAATTAGTGGGTGAAAGAATAATGCCTGAGAACAAAAGAGATCAGTAAGGGGCACAAAAGGTTGCGTAACAGGTCTTCTGTGCTGCCTTCATAGAAATGCATCAATATGGTTTATGTAGCCAGAAAATTCTTCAATTTCCCTATGCTTTCACAGCCAGCTTGTTGCCATTGGCCAGATATGTGCTCAATTATATCTGATTTAAGCATTTTAAATGGTCAAAGCTAAACTTGTCTGCTTCCCTGGTACTTACCTCAGATGTGAAAAATATAAAAACAAAATGAAATAGAGCAGACCAGTCTCCAAAGCAAACAGTGGTGGTACTAGGTCTCTAGCCAAGAACTGTTTACAGCTCTTCCCAAGTCTCCTCAAGCAGCATATACATAGTAGAAGAACAGAAGAAACTGAAGAAATGGGCTTGAAAAAAAAAATAAGGAAATAGATGTAAAGCAACAAGTAGAAGTGAAAATAAAAATAGAAGAGTAGGTGATATCTATCACGGTGTGAAAGGAAAGGGTTATCAGGAGAGGGACGTTCACATTTCCCTCAGGCTTAAGGGACATGTAAGGAAGTTCCTGCTGTGAAGTTTGATAGTGCATCTTTGCTATTTATTCTAGAGTTTTTATTTATTTTAGAGACCTGAGGGGTAATCTTATTGTAAACACACATTTCCTCCAGTTTAGACTTGTCTGCTTGTTCAAACAGTCCTCAATTCAAAGCAAGTGAAATTAAGCACAATACTTTAGAATTTCAAGAGTTGTTTCCTATCTTTCTCAACACCAAGTTTCTTAAGTATTTGTCCAGTCCAAGTAATGCGCATTTGAAAATTAGTTTAAACAGCCCTGCCCTCTTGAGGAATTCCTCAGGCTTGCAATTGTTTTCCTTCTTTTTCTTTCTTTTTCTACAGAGGTCGTGGGGTATAAATAATACAGATGTAAAACTGAATCTGGGTGATTTGTATGATGTTACATTTGTTCTCCATAAAAACAAATCTTATTTTATTAAGTATTTAAAATGAACCTCAACTTAAGATGACATTGGTAGCTGCAGTAAACAAAGGCCATACCCAGGGACACTTCCCTGACTGCATCACCAAGTGTAAAAATCTGGATCTTCAGAACCTCTGTTCAAGTGCTGTCAAACTGGAATTGCACTTAAATTTTCATCAGAGATGTTCTACAAGGGAACATGTGAAATGGGTTGACAAGGGATTAAATGCCTGTTTTCTGGGCATCCCTAGATTTGACTAAGTCTTGATAGTTAGTTAACACTGAATACCTAATATACCACTATCTTTCAAGTTGTACAGGCTTGTGTTACCTGCCCACCCTTTCTGGGTTGTGTATTTTCAGAAGGCAGCTCCTAGACAGGACCTGATAGAAACACACTTCTTTGGTTTAGCCCTCAGTGGAAAAGTAGCCTCAGCAAGATGAGAGATCAGCTTTTTACCTCTCACTACAAGGTATTTTACATTTGAAAAATGAAACAGGAAAAATATGGCAATTGTTTTTAACAAGGATTTTTCAATTTTAAATAGCATAAATGAATATTCAGTTATATGAACTGAGCTAAAGACAGTGAAAAAAAGCATTAGTTAGACTTTTAATCCAGTAAGAGGAAAACTGACAGTGAAAGAAATCATTCATCCCTGTTATTTCACATAACTATTTAATGTAAAATTCTGAACCAAAATTCTGAAATTTCACTTTTCTATATAGTACAGAACTGAAACAGACTAGAAGACAGCACTCTCCTCCCCTAAACCCACAAATTATTATACTAGAGTCAGAATCAAATTTCTGCAGCCTAAATGGCATTTAATTATTCTGTGTAAAGCTGAATGGGGATAAAAACTGTACCTTTCTTTGCTTACTTCATTCACCAGGAAACTGGAAAAAAATAGAAGCTAATTGTTTTCTTTAGTCTGTATTTTGTTGTAAATAGATGTAATAAACAGCTGGATTCATGAGAGTATTTAGAATGCAGAATTACCGTCTCTCTGTCTTGAACTCTGAGGTGAGGTCCTTAGCTTGTCTGAGAAGGAAATTTAAGCTCTATCTTCGAAACATCTTACTAGAATGTCCCATTCTCCAGTGAGGGTGGCCCTTATTCCATTTGAGTGTGCAATCACCCTTTGAGTGTGAGTTTATACCAATTCCTTCAAATGTTATCAATCAAAATTGTACACTTTGTAAACGTGCCTCTGACATGAAATATGAAATATTGTGATGAATTCTAACTTCTGTTTTAGGACTGAGAAACAGTGACTACCCAGGTTACCAGGATTACGCAATGCTGCTCCGCTCAGGCCGCCAAAAGCCTATCCGTAGAGAGCAATTTGTTAAAAAGAAATCTCTGCTGAGAAATATCAAGACAGTTTCAGTAAAGTCAGGTAAACTTCCCCTTCCTGTGGATGTATGCCTTCAATCTGGGAAAGACGAGAGAAAAAGGCAGAATTAAGGGCCTGCCGACTCTTATTTGTGGAAGTATAACCCCAGTTATTATCCTATATAACACATACACAATACTACACAATACAATAACAATTTTTAGAGTCTTTTTCTGTATGAATTATGCTACCTCTTATTCTGCTGTGTTCTGTCTGTTTTCCTGTTCTGCAAATCTGACAGGTGAGGCTGCCTGGCCTCTGAAGGGAGGGCTTTGCACATGTCGCACCCGCTGGCGCTGGGTTGTGACCCAGGGTCCGCAGGGTGTGCGGTTAGTCTGTTTTGTCCACTTTATTTACAAAGTTTCTGATCAGCCTAAATAAGAGTCCTTTCTGAAAAGAACGCCTCTCAGAAACAATTTTGTTTTCAACGTGCCTAACAAAACACAGATGTCTCGAAGACCTACATCAGTGTAATGAGGGTGAAGTTTTCAGTGAGGCCATGCATTCCCAGAAGATTATATCACTATTAGTGGCTGCTGGGTGTGCTGTTGTTTTGCTTAGCAGTTTATTTCTGGCCAAGAAAGATCAGTTTATCCCTTGCTCATTCTAGAGACTGGTGTTGTCTCAGGAATGCCCAAGATTTGTACTGAATTTGCAAGTAAAAAATCTATACCAGGAAGACAATGCTTGGTCTAACATACTATGCTCTACAGTGCTATTCAGGAGAGTTTTAGCACTCAAGTGGCTGAACTATGTCCTTGCAACATCCAGAGCTCAGAGTGATCAGGGAGTTCAACAGTGATGGTGAACAGACAGAGACACATGTAAACAAACCAGAAGTTTAAAAGTTGTCTAAGGCAAAGGCTTTCTCTCTTAGTTTTTTTTTAGAATTTATTCATTTATTTTACCTCTGCAGTATACATTTTCATTTATGGTTTTACCTCTGCAGTACACATTTTCACTTATGTTGATACTGGAATCACTATTTCAAAGTCAGTGCATAGCCACGGTTGCTCTAGCATTTTCCGTACACACTGCTCTGACAGTCTTACACTGATTTATTGATAGCTCATTGCTAAAAGAAATCACCACTCTAATCTCTGGCCATGTCCTGTGTTGTGCTTGCACTTTTTATGCTTAGTTCCCAGACTCCTAATCTAATATTTCTGATAGCTGCGTTTCGCTCCTAACAGATTTTTACTTAAGAATATATGTTTTATTTTCTTTATAAGAGAACTCTTATCTAAAATAAACGCTATTTCAGATAATGTTCTGCAGCCTAAAACAGTTCTCTGCAAGCAGATTTGATTTTTCAGTGACAAAATCAGGAAATAGGCAAGCACTTATCTACGAAATAAAGGAAATTAGTCTGGGAATAGCATGCTGAGGACGAACTTTCTGTACTTTGCTTTTTGCATCTTTCAGAATGAAAACTTAGAACTTGGCCTGCTCTGTTCTTTGCTGTCCCATCCAGCTGCTGGACCCTGTGTACAAAACTGCTCTGGCTCTGTCTCCCTGCAGGACGGCCTTCCCTGCCCTAAGACTGTCCACTCACCAGCTAATTGATAATTCAGGCCCTCCGTCTTCCCCCCAGATTCCCGCTAGCCCCATCAATCTCTTCCAACGCAGCTGTCTGCAAGCTGGCCGAAAGCCCTGACAGAATGAGCAACCCTCGTAAAAGACCTGCTTAAGTCCACCCAATTATTTTTATTATATTTTCCTCTGCTGCTCTAAAGTACATTTATTTTTTGTGAAATATACAGAGATTATCAAGCAAAGGTTGCAGTAAAAATACATTATTTTTATGAAATTGCACTGTTTTTCTGTTAACTACTAAAACTAATTAAGACTCATTTACGATTAGGATTTAGTCTACGAGAAACTGTAAAATGTTACATACTGACAGAAGACTCAAGAACTGTGCATTTTGATTTAGATGAACATGGTCATCATGAAATATCCACCAAGGATTCACAATCCCATGAAGGTACAGTGTGCTTTTTATACCAAAACTCACCAGCTGCTTGTATAGTATTGTAGGGATTTGTTGAATGTACCATAATGCTTTCCATTTTATCAGCCGGGAAAGGTAATATTTTACTGCCTCTTTATGAAGTACCGATGGTGATAAGAGAGAACTTATTTCCAGGTTCAACAGGTACATAACACACTTGAATGAAGATTTACTTGTTTGCTACCCTCTAAGTTAATGGTATAATGTACATGTTTGCCTTTTAAGAGATAGAAAGCAACGGTAATCCTCAGGGACAAGGGCAAAATGAAAAGAAATAGAGAAACTATTGGAATTTGAGGGATTCGTTTATATTTCATGGAACTCTTTTGTTTCGTCAATTACAGCCACTCTAATTCACATGAAAAATGATACCAAAACTAACAGCACAGTAGCCAAAGGCTCTGCTTTTGGCAGGGAAGACCCAAACAGCAATGAATGCAATTGTTCTAGAATTAGTCATTTTACAGAGATATGAAAGCAGGGAGAAAAAGCAAAAGTTACAACCAATATATAAAAAAGTTGGAATCTTTAAGATAGCTATTTACTTTTTGAAACTTTATTTTCTTACAGAAATTCGACTTTTATAGTGATACTATGTTCTTCATTATATATTCTTCAGAGAGATGCACAGAAAGGCTTGCTTGATACGTGTAAAACTAAGTTATGGAATCTGATCCTTTTAAACTGTGAGCAATCACAACTGCATTGACCAGCAATGTATTTAAGTGTGCCTTCTGTCTTCCAAAGAATCTCTTATATATAGGATAACTGCATACAGTTTTGGAGTAACTCTGGCAATTAGTATTGCTGATTTTTGCACAGCAATAAAAATGGTACTTGGAAATAACAGTATAACAGTAGGCTATGAATAGATTTTTAGGGTTACAGTCCAGATGCGGAAGACACCAATGTACCGAAAGAAAAAAAAGTTTGGAAACTTATGTGATGTCCATGTATATGTAAACAATCACACACAACCTTGCATATTCGCTGTAATATATTTATTACAAACTTGGGAGTATATGTGTGCAAGTTTAACTGTACTCTGGTCAGCATTTTATGAATTCTGATACCTGCAAAAGTCAAAGTCTGACACTACTATTGCACAGTTTCTCAGATTATGCTTTCAAATAATTCTTTAAATTGTTTCTGATGCTTTTGAGTTTAAAGAATAACTGTCCAATTCCTGATCTTTATTAAATATATTTTCTTTTAGATATTGCATGGTTAAGCGTGTTCACAAGCAACAAGTCAGCAGTTTGTGGCAAGACTCAAGTGACTCAAGCTGAAACAAAATTATCTCAGCAAAGTACGGAACGTGTCTGTGATTTCATACATAATACTTCCACTTTTCAGCAGCAATATGGAAATTTAGACTCCTTCAAGTCTACTCTGAGTAAACAATATATAAGTAACTTGCAAGAAACCTTAGAAACAGAGAAAGCCAAGGATAATTAGAATGTGATGCACATTAATGTCATTGGTTGACTTTCTGTATTTTCACATCCCTCTTTTGTTGTCATTCTTACACGTAAATCAGGTACGCCTATGTCGTTCATATAAAATACCCCTTGCCTTCTGATATGCCACTTACACACTGCAGCTGAATTTCATAGAATCACAGAGTGCTTAAGGTTGGCAGGGACCTCTAGAGATCATCTAGTCCAACCCCCCTGCACACGCAGGGTCACCTAGAGCAGGTGGCTCAGGACTGCGACCAAGTGGGTTGGGAAGATCTGCAGAGAAGGAGACTCCACAACCTCCCTGGGCAGCCTGTGCCAGGGCTCTGTCATGTCAAGAAATTTTTCCTAAAGTTCCTGTGGAATTTTTGGTGCTTCAGTTTGTGCCGTTTCCTCTAGTCCTATCAGTGGCCACCACTGAGAAGAGGCCGCCCCATCCTCCTCACTGCCTCCCTTGAGGTACTGATAGACACTGATCAGGTCTCCTCTCAGCCTTCTCTTCTGCAGGCTGAACAGGCCCAGCTCTCTCAGCCTTTCCTCACNCTCTCTCAGCCTTTCCTCATAGGGCAGATGTTCCAGGCCCCTGATCATCCTCGTAGCCCTGCGCTGGACTCTCTCCAGCAGCTCCACATCCCCCTTGTACTGGGGAGCCCAGAACTGGACACAGCACTCCAGGTGTGGCCTCCCCAGGGCTGAGGAGAGGGGCAGGATCCCCTCCCTCGACCTGCTGCAGACGCTCCTCCTAATGAATTTGAACAATTGCAGCTGAGGCAATCTAAACTAATGACACTAAAGTATCAAAATTTGCAGAATTTTAGTCTCTATTACATTTATCTGATTTGTTTGTCAAATAGACATACAGGGTAAAAAAAAGAGTAGCTTGGAATGTGTCTTGAATTCTAAAAGGATTTTTGAGTTATTTCATGCAGTAAGTGACTCAGTCAAAATTCCTTGCAGAGGTTTTACCAAAAGCATTATGGTTAGGTGAAGAGTTGGGTAACTAAGATCAGGGCTAGGGGTTAGAAAAGAGAAAGTCTGTCAGGTGAAATGAATATGTGCTGCTGATTCATAATACCTTGCAAAGGATAAGAGATATATTCAATAACAACAACAAAACATCTCTTTAATTGCAACAGCAAGTGGTGTTAATGCATACTTATGTAATATTTATGAAGATGTATCTATTTATTTCTCTTCCTGTGCCTATCAATAGATATTGAACATGAATGTTGTTTCTTTACAAGATATTTCTTATGCTGAATTTTTAAAAGTTCTTAGCTTTTCATTACAAAATTCTCCTCTTGATGAAACAGATGCTAAAAATCTGGTGATCCTCACGCAGAGATCAAAACTTAATGAATTTGTCCTGTTGTGCACAGGTGAAGAGCAGCTCTCTCTAAAGGTAAGAAGTGTTAGTTTTCTTTGTAACATGTAGATCATCTTTCTTGCTATAGAAGAACTTCCCTCACAGTCCTTTCTCAAATTCTTTTTTATTTTTTTCTTACTGCCTTCTACATTTAAAAGCTTCTGACTACCTCCTTGTGTACTCTCTGGAAATTTTTGGAATGGGTTATTGCGAAAAAGCATCAGCTGCATAGGTGACAACTGGCAGTAGAAGGCAAGCTGGGGTTCAACTACCATGGAAAGAGAGAGAGGCTTCCTCACGAGAAAATATACAGGAAATAAAAGGAGTGGGAAGCAGGAATGTTGCCTAGGGAGACAGGTTAGATTAAGAAAGGAATTATTTTCTAATAATAAACCTAGGTTACAAGTTGATGAAAAGAATATCTAAAATGAAAAGGAGTTAGAGCTGCATCTGGTAACCTACTTTAAACATTTGCCCTCTGGTGTAGGAACATTTTAATTTTGCCACTCTTGTCAGTATTTATTTATAGTAAAAAGAAAAGGCAGGACTAAGTTTCCCTAATGCAGGTTAAAATCTTTACTGACAGCTGCCTCAGGAAGTTTATCCTTTAAAATTGCACAAAGGTCTAAAAAGCTCTGTTTACACATCGTATAGGAGATGAAGAATGACGCCTAATCTAACCTTGGCTATGAATGATAGTGTAAATCGTCAAATGCTTTCTCAAGTCTGTCTTCAAAGATTTCCATTTATATTTAATTTAAAGATGATGTTCCATCAAATTCATTTCCTGGTATTATCTAGGGAAATGTGTGCTATAAGATATATTAATTAAAACATATTATACCGCTGTTATTTTCCTTTCTCTTCTTGCAAGAGCAACTATTTATGCAGGATTTAACTGGTTCAGAGAATAACTTTTTATAAATGAGTTCTCTGATAGGTATACTGCAGAATTAGAGAAAGGATTATGTTGAACTCTAGTAGATTCTACTTTTCAATTACCTATTTTTAAGTATTAGATTGCACTAGCTGCATGAAGTTTAAAAATAGCCCTTATTTGAAAATGAGGTAAGATATCGTGCCTCCCAACCATATAAACCATTGGAAAGTTCAAGAACCCTTCTTTTTTTTCCTCCCAGGCAAACATGGACAATTTTCTTACTTTCCTCAAGAATTCTTATATGGAAGAAGACAAGGCTTGCTTAGAAAAAGCCTTGTTTAAAATACAGTGTGGGTCATTTTCTTGTAATATAGTTTAGCCTTGTCTGCACAGCCCAGTAGAATCTGGGCTTTAAATAGTTTGAAGGACTGTCTTTGCTATGTGTTCAATTTGCATTGCAAAAGGTAAGAAAGGAATTTAGTCTCAAAATTGCCTTGAGAATTCAACCATCTAGTCATTTCGGATATTTTGAATTTAATTATTTCTGAGATTTATAAAAAACAGAGTTTTCTTTAGAATTAATAGTACATGTGGTGGTTTAAAACGGATCAAAATATCAAGATGGAATTACTAATCTGAGTATTTGTAAATGCAGGTCCTAAAAGCACGCTGTTCAGAACCACATTATCCAAAAGTGAAAAGGCGTTGCACCTTGAAAACATGCAAGCATGATGATCCTGACTTTGAACAGGTATGTAATCATGATCAGCCAAATAAAACTTTGTGTACATGAGCAAATGTACACAGGCAGGCATATGTGTAAATAGAGGTGGAACTTAACGTAATCCTACTGTTACTCAATAAATAATTTTTAGTATTTTCCTCTGGAAAAGAAAAAAGAATGGAAAACTTGTTCTTACTTTTGCCTTGACTTCTGTATGCAAAGACATCTTTCAGTCTACGGGCAAAATATCTGAGTTTAAATTAAAACTCAAAAGACAAAGAGTTTTTTTGCACAGTATTGTACTTGTATAAAATCAGGGAGATATGTAGAATACAGGTATATTAGTAACTCTTAAAAGGTTAATTTAAAAGAGTGTTAGCATTTTATGAATAGTAAGTCCACCAAAGATCAGAATTTCTGAAAAGTAATAAAAATACAAAAAAAAAGTCCTAAGCACTGAAAATAAATAAGAAATTAAAAATAAGGAGACTCTAAAGAACTTTCAGAATTAACTCTACACTAGCAAAAGATTGTAAATCAAGAAAAATGCACTAGAATGAATTCTATACCAGCGGTAGTTTGTAAATTAAGAACAATACACTATGTATAGAAAGCTAAATGTTTTCTTAGAACACTTTTTGTGATGGAAACTTGATTGTGTTGGCTATTCTCGAAATAGAAGTAATAAAACATTGTGAATATAGAAGGAAAAATGGTTTAGTTGTATTACATTTTATTTTAAACTAGATGTTTTAACTAAGAAGATGTAACTAGCAATCATTTTTGTAGGGTCATGCTGACTTACTAGTAAGGGGGACTAAAAAGCCAGGTGTTTCAATTTCTATAAGCAAAAGCTGTCTGGGATCAGATGCAGAACTTCATAGTCAGAACTGTAAAGTGAAAAGCTGAAAGTTGAAGCTGAAGCTCACAGTCTATTTTGTAACATTTGTCCTAAATAAAAGAAAAAAAAAAAGAAAAAAGAAAATTTGATAAAGATTGCTGGAAGTTTCCTGCTTGAATTTAGGAGCAATTTTTTTTTCATAATAAATGTGAAAGAATTTTTATCAGCACTGAAAGATCCCAATGGTTCTTTCAGCTCAAGGTGTTGCCACAAAAATCGTTAGCTCTACACAGGAGGAGAAAGAATGAGGTTTAGAAAAATTACTACACAACCTTTAATGTTCTCTTCAAAGAATATATGTTACCACAGTCACATTGCATTCTTAAAAACATTCTTAATTCCATATTTTTATTCCATATTTTTTTCAAGAAAAGTTATGTCATTTTCTATAGTGCTTTTCATAGGGGGGAAAAAAAAAGTAATAGCTTCAGGTTTTGGGGAATTGCAAGACAGAATGCTTGCCTTGAGAGACGTATTCCTCACTTCGGGTTTCTAAACAGAAGATTAAAATGAAGAATTCAGGTAATGATCCTTTATAGGAAGAATTAGGCCTCCATTGTCCAGAGAATGAAAAAAATGCAGGAGCAGTTGAGTAAGAGGGGAATATACTTCTCATGACTGAATAAAAAACTATGTGGTACTACAATGTGATGCATAATCTGCCAATTTATAACAAAAGGTCTTAAAGATAGACATTTTTCTTTTTTATTGAAAGACTGTTGGTATTAGGAGAAACATGAGATATCTCTGAGGCCTGCAGTTATCCTGGCAGGAAGATAAATGTAGTGTTTTAAATTTCTGTTTGCCTAATGATGTTAGAAGGCGAAACAGTTAACAACCAACCTTTATTGACCAGTAAACATCCTTTATTAACTAAGCTGTTGTTATTACAATAAGATAATAACAGTTTATAACACCAAATGTTAGCTTATAGTAAGAGCTTCTTATGATAAGTGTTGTGTTGGTACAGGGACAGAGATTACATCCGATATTTATTAAAATACCACATTTTTAAAAGCTGAATAGCTATTCCCAGAGCACATCCAGACATTCCCTCACTCACTCCCTCACTGTTACTGAGCAAGAGCAGCAGTGGGGAGACTAGTTGTCATGTTAGGTAATACGGTCTCTTTTAGGCCAAGTATTAGTACTTCTACAGCTTTGTCGCTCAGTGGTGAAGTCTAAGCACATAAATAGTGCTATCTAAAGTCATTTCTGAAAAAAAAAGAATCTGTTTTAGTCTAGTTTCTTTCAGCATTTCCTCTAGGTAATGACTTGTTCTGACCCAAAAGTCTCAGCTAGATTACTCCAACTTTACACCCTCCCTATGTTTTTGCAAGCTATTTCATCATATGACGGTTTATTCAGAAGTCTGAGTCAGAGTATCGAGCTGTATTATATCAGGGCTGAGCCCTGGATCCCTGGCACACAGGCAGGAAAACAGATAAGAGGAAGGGGCAATGTGGGGTAAGAAATAGCATTGGGGTGAATTACACAGATAGACTTGTTTCTATTTTACCATCCTCTTTTGTTACTTACAAGGCTTTACTATTTACGTGTATTGGTTACCAGAGGCATCTTCTCCAATATTTATCCTACTGTTTCCTTTCAATGCTACTTCTTTTCTGGTTCAGTCATAATGTTTTACTCTATATGTTACCTCCTCCCAAACTCTCATATACATATCCTTAATCCCCAGTTCTCAGTTTTTATTTACTTAAGTGCTAATAGATCTCAGTATCCCTTAAGTTTCAAACCTCCTTTGCTCTTCTCTTTCTTGGTTAATATACTCTCTAAAAAGCCTTCTTGACTTACACATTTGCTTAAAAGAAAAGTCAGTTCTGCCACTAGGCTTGGATAATTATCTTCAAATTTTTTTTGCCCTCAGAGGATTAAAACTAACTAAATAAAACCACTGATGCTATTCGACTATTATAACTGTGGGGCATTTTCACAAACTGGCTACCCTAAGCCCACCCTAAGCTTACCTACCGATAACCTACCTGCCCTAACCCTGCTCTAACCCTAGCTGCCAAAGTCTTCCCTACCTCCACCCTCCTCTCAGCTCTATCCCATCCCCTGCCTTCCACCCTTCCCTCTGCCCTATCCCATCCCCTGCCTTCCACCCTATCCCCTACCTTCCGCCTTCTGCTTACCCCCTCATCCTCCCAAGCGCCTCTGCCCAGTGCTCCCCTCCACCCTCTGCTCTGCTCTGCCCTCGGTACCAGCCCACTAGGCTACACTGTCCCCCCCCCGCTGGAACTCCAGCCCCAGCCCAGCCCTCTAGCCTAGTCGTTAGGACCACCCCACCATGTCTTTCCCATTACCGCACCCAGCTCCGCATCGCACCTGTTATGTGCAATATTATATCGTTATCCTTCTTTGGAGATATTCAAGACCTGCCCAGATGCGATCCTGTGCAACGTGCTCTACATATCCCTGACTGAGCAGGGGGTTGATGATCTCTAGAGGTCCCTTCCAACCTCAACCATTCTGTGATACAGCGTCTCCTCTGTTAGGTAGATTGAAATCTTGAAGCTGCCACTCGCCCAGTTCCATTAAGAGCTGTAACAGTTTTTTAGTTGAGGATCTTGTCAGTCTCTCTAAGTAGTTAGACCAAGTGAAGCAGGTAAGCTATCCAGCCATAAGAAATCTTATTATAGGAGTTACTGGTTACTTCTTTTAAACAGACCAAAATAAAGAGAGAAAAAAAAGGTCCAAATAGCCAAAATCTAATGAGAAGCCCACAGAATTACCTTGGCGCAGAACTTTTGGTCTTACTGGCAGTAGTAATGCCACATTTCCTAGGTAACCGGTCACTTTTCCCCCTCTCTTTTGGCACTCTGTAAATTAATAGTTACTCACAAATCCAGGAATGATTGCGCACAAGCGGCACAAGGTTCCTAATCAGGACTGAGATGAAGATCTTCTTTGTGGTGTTTCTCACAGAAGCTTGAGAATGGTAGCCTGGATTTAGTCACAGCTTGATTTGCGCTATGGTAGCACAGATTATAGAAACATCAAAACTATAAATACAGGGCCAAGATAAAAATACCAGCAACTGCAGGTAACCTCTCTGAGTCCACCTGAATGAGCCACCCTCACTGGTCCATGGAGCTCAAGGCCAGCAGCCCCTACCAAAGAGAATTCTCCAAGCATGTTTTGTATTGCACCTCCTTGGTCTCATCTCACTTTACATTGCCACATTATAGCTGCGACAACCATCACTTGTCCAAGTACTGCAGTGAGGCGTGTTGCCCTATAAAACTCCTGGGCAAGCAAAAGATAAAGTACAAAACAATAACACTAGTAAATAAATATATAAAGAGATCTATTACACAGATTCTAATTAAAATAATACAGAAGCAGCATGCCTTTTCCTTTAGAATGAGTTTTTTTTTTCTCATTTCTTCTATTCTTTCTTGTACTACTTCTTCCACCTGGGCACTGGTCTCTTCTTTAGCCAATTGTAATAGTTTTACTACTTTTGCTCACTGAACTCCTTCAGGTTTTGGGCATGGGCCTAGCAAGGCATGGACCATAGAGACAGATAATTATTTACAGCTGTAAATGAATATCTCCTTGATCAGTATTCCTTAAAAATGCTAATATCTATGGTAATTCTTCAGATTTTTTTTTGAATATTTTCCTACAACAAGGTTTAGACTATTTTTAATAGTTAGTTATGTTCTTCCTATCACTCTGAAGGACTAGATGGATATTGAAGGTATATGCAGTCATTGTTTTAATCCCATATAATGTAATAAAGCCAGAGTTCCTTTATTTACAAAAGCCCCCTTTTATCAGACCCTATCCCTATCATTTTTCCATACCTACAGATATTTCCTGACACACCAATTCTACTTTTTGTGAGAAAAGCTCCAGCACAGCCTGGTGACAAAGAAATACTGATATACTTCCATAGTTTGGAAGCATTTGGTCTGTATTATTGCTGACATATTGGCCAATGTCCACAGCCTCTCTGATGCAATTCAGATAGTGGCTCATTTTCACTAGTTTGCCTTTGCATCACTGAATGCCTCATTTGTTTTATAACCATACATTCATGTGGGGACACGTATCTTTGTGAACTCCTTTGTTTAATTTACCATGATGGAGTAAGATGATTCATTCTTTTTTTTCAGCTGGTCCTGATATCCATTTATAATCTTCTAGCTATGTCCTGCAGCAGCTAAACTTAATGTTGCCTTAGTTGTTCCTTATTCATAAAGACTTTAGTCTGCAGCTCTGACCACTGGTATGTCATTTGTGCAAGAGATAACACTGACAATAACCGTGATGGCATTTTTCTAAAATGAGCAACTTTGTTGTGGAATTCTCATGGGAAATGAGTAAAGACACATCCTTTGTCACTAAGCAAATCTGCTAATTAGTTCTTCATTTAATGCTCTCAATCTAGATCTCCATCATGTCATGTAGGTACAGCAGCTATTTTAACTGTTGCATCTAAATCTACTATTACAAGCAGCTAATTTTAGGTTCACATTTACCTGATCCCCCTGGAGTCTCTCTGGCCCATGAAGACCCACTCGAAACCAATTCCTCTCCTCACTTCTTCATTTTTTTCTGACCTCATCTGGTTCTCTTACTCCAGTTCTGTCTGCTCATTACTTTATTGGGTCCCTAGAAGATATTCCTTTCCTAAAGACAAATTAGCTTTTATTTTCTTAATAATTATTTCTTAAACTCAGTTTTCAGCTCAATACTTTATGCTGTGGCATTTGCTGCATCAGCACAAAATGTTTTAACGGGTCCCCATATAGTTGCTAGCGGAGGAAGTCTATCCTCAAGCTTCACCTCATGTGAGGCTCCTGAAAAACCGGAGAACATTTGCTCCCTATTGTCTGTTGTCTTACAGTCTGAAGTGACACAGGGCTTCTCCCATGGAAAGGCACTTTTTACCAATGCTGTAACATTCAGCATGGTGGGAGCCTTTTAGTATCCCGCTGCTGAGGCATTTCCTGGGCTGAGCTTTTGCTCTTTTCCCCAAACTTTCAGTTTCGATTTAGAGTTGCACTTAATATTGTGTGCAACAATGTTACACCAAACTGGTCAGATAGATGGAACCAATCTGAAAGTAGGATTAGAGTACTACAAAGGATCTCTCCAGAGAAAAAGAAGAAACAATTTTGTCAGGATGTTATTCATTCACCATCTCAATCTTCTCCGGGAGATGCAGTAAATTCCCTGATTTAGCACCCTGATAGCTACTCTAAAATTAATAATAAAGGCTTAACTAATATGATTGAAATCCATGTCTCATCCCCATCCCTGGAGGGCCCTCACGTAGCCTGTGCTTCTCGTCCCCGCAGAGCAGCCGTGACCTCCTGGGTGCACAGCTAGTCGCACAACCCTGTGCTGGCACTGGCAGGTCCTGGATGTTTTGGACAAGGGTCGTGGTGACACCTTGGTATCCTCAGCTTCTTGGTTCTTGTCCCAAGACCAGCCTGAGCAATCATGGAATCACAGAATGGTCCAAGTTGGAAGGGACCTCTAAAAGTCATCTCATCCCTGCCCCAGCAGGGACACCCAGAGCACGGGGCACAGGGCGGCAGCCAGGCGGGTTTGAAGATCTCCAGAGAAGGAGCCTGCACAGCCTCTCTGGGCAGCCTGTGCCAGGGCTCTGGCACCCGCACAGGAAAGAAGTTCTTCCTCACATGCAGATGGAACTGCCTGTGTTACAACTTGTACCCATTACCCCTTGACCTGTCACTGGTCACCACAGAGAAGAGTTTGGCCCCATCCTCCCTACATTCTCCCCTCAGGTACTTGAATTTGTTGATCAGATTCCCTCTCAGTCTTCTCCAGGCTAAACAGGCCCGGCTCGCTCAGTCTTTCCTCATATGACAGATGCTCCAGTCCCTCTTGTGCTGGGGAGCCCAGAACTGCACCCAGTACTCCACGTGCAGCCTCCCCAGAGCTGAGCAGAGGGGCAGGATCCCCTCCCTCCACCTGCTGCCAACACTCCTCCTCATGCAGGCCAGGAGCCCATTGGTTTCTCTGTCCACACCCAGAGGTGCCTATGGAGTCCTACAGTGCAAACTCACAAATGTGGCTGTTACGACAATAGCCAGTCCTCAAAGGATGAATCCTAGAAAAAGTATTGGAAACCTGAGATATCTAGAAAACATATGTAATAGAGCAGATGTCTAAGAGTAAACGATACTACAACATTCTAATTTTACTATAAAGTTAGGCAAGGATGGTACCTTAGCTTAGCAGAAACTGTGGTTTGACATTATTGGCCAGAGGCAGCTGGCTAGGAGTATTTAGTAGGAATAAAATAAAAATAGAAGTCATCCAATGAGAGGTGTACTGCAAAGGAAAACTGTGATGGTCTATTTGAGGTAGCAGGGGAATGTAGCTATATGTCTGGAAATACCTGGTATTTTGAGGGAGACAGGTATTTTTTTCATTTACATGAAATGGAATCTGCTGCAAGATGATTAGGTGCTCCCAAAGATTTATCATATATATATGGTGAATATATATTCCAGGACAAAACCATTCAGAATGTAACAAGCTTGCAGTATCTCTGAAGTGTCTTCATATATGAATTCCTATAAAAATGCTTTAAAAAATAGCATGTTCTCTGTTTTGCATATTTCATAGCTGAGCGAAGACAATCTCTTTTTCATCATGCATTGCCAAGGAGATTCAGTGAAGTTCCAATGCTACGAAGACACAAGTTACTATCTGCATGTGAATGAAGACTCACTTGACATACGCAAGCCAGAAGATGCAGAACCTGATGGGGAGAAAAATTTTTACTTTAAGGTGTCATATTTGTAAGAAAAGTGATTTGTCTAGTTTTTAGTGGCCTAAATGTCCATAAAAATCCCATAATAAGTCAGCAGAAAAGAAGGCTTGAGATCATATAGAATTAATATCTATTTTACCTTTTTATTGACTTTTTTTGTGCTATCTTTAGTCTCACTTTTCTGTCTAATGTATAACATCCTTTAGTTCTGTTTTATACAACAGGTGGAGAAAATGGCCAAGTTCAGAAAGCAAAGTCTGTTTGCATCTTTTCTGCATAATGACTGTTTTAAATAGGGAAGTTCTATCTGAAGGGGATGAATACAGAGGGCCTGTCTCAAAAACAGAGATACAAAAGGTACAAATATAAGGTACAATTAGTTTTCTATATTGTAAACATTTTCCTCTTAAATGACTCTTAAGAGCTCATCTGAGCTGAAGCAGAAAATGTTCAGGCATCATAAAATAAATGCATATGTGCATGTACACACACACTGACTTTAGGAAAAGAGCGAAGAGGGAGTCTCAGATCTGCAGGAAAACAGAACAGAGCTGCTAGTTAAGCAGAAGAGCTCTTCTACTTCCTCTTTAAACTATATAAGAAAACATATTCCATTTTGCAATTTCTGCACCTATCCAGCACCCTGTACATAGCCTGAGACTCACAATGTATCTCGCAAAAGAAAGTAGGCAAACAGGACAGGCTGCACTTAACAGATGCTTCTGAACATTGGCAACAAAATTACTCCAATTGACCTATTGTCTTCCATCTCTGAATCCTAAAATGAAATACTCTGAAGTGCTTTCCTGCGAGGCAGAGTGCAGCTCAATACCTGAACAATAATTAAATGTTCAAAAGAACTGAAAAATCAAAATAAAACCCATCTGCTCATCTCATGTGCAGTAAGAGTAGCTGCCTTTCAGCAATAGGGTCTGACAATGTGACATAAAAGTTGCTGACCCTCACTGTCCCTACATTATGGCCTGGCAGGCACAAACAAGCAATCGCCATGTATGGAAGATCTGATTCCCCACTCCTCCGGAGCCAAGTTTCCCTGCTGTGGTTTGCTGGCATTTCTTGCTGGTGCAATGCGTTTGGGTGCATATGTAGACACGAGTGCCAGGCACTGTGCGCTGATGTGAAGCAGCTGAGGCTCAGCGGCAGGGGAGGAGCAATCTGTGAGACACTCAACCCGTGCAGGAATGGCTCTGTGCAAATATAACAGACTATGCGTTCCTTAACTAGGAATCCTAATAACAATCAGTCGCACCAATGCACATGGCAGCAAGGGAATTTATCCAGAATAGACAGAATCTAAAAGGTTTGTGAGTCCTTAAAAGAAATTTTGTTTTCTTTTTTCCCGAGAAACATGCCACGTTTCACTGCTAGAATCTCTGATGTGTCCTCCATACACATTTTTTTTTTTTTTTTCAATGCTGAGTGAACAGTAGAAAGCTTTTGACTTTCCTCTAAATCACACTCATGGCTTCTGGATCTGTTAACTGGTCACTGCAGTCAGAGAAAATAAATGGCTATTGACTGCAGCAAGTATTCTACCAGAACTACCTATTTGGTTGCACAACGAATAAATTCAATTGTGTCTCAGGTAAAAAATCATTAATTAATACATGAATATGCTATAATCATTCACTTATTTCTGGTAATGTGGTCACCTAATTAAATTACAGAACATGCCCTCTAGGATATAAGTCGATAAAATTGCTACAGGTCATATAACGCTCATACAAAGCATATTAATGTCAGAAAAAAGATTCTCTTTGATTGCTGTGAATCTCAAAGCTATCTACAGTTAAAGCTCATATTATAGTCATATGCATATGAACATATTTATCATCTATATTTCTATTTTTAATACGCTGAGGGACAAAAGCCAGTAAGGAAAGCTATAATAGTAATTTTTAAAAAGATTTAAATTTGAGATATAAAAAACAAAAATTATATTTGAATTATCTGCAAACTTACAAGTCCACTCTGCATCTATAAATTTACATAGAAAATGAGATTAACAATTTCTGGATCCTGTTCTTTTCTAAACTCTTATTTCACTTGTACAATAATTGTAAAATGACATTTTCAAATTTGCACTAATCTATAATGAGTTTCAATAAAACTTCAAAAACCCTTCCCTTCATAGAAATACTACGTTATATTTGCAGCAGAAGAATTTGATGTAGGTATTCTGTATAATGTAGCCATTTAGTACTCTGACCATATTTGTAACCTGTTAGAATAAAAATACAATCAATACAGAATAAATATAAAGAAATGTTTTAATGCCAGGTCATCAGATTTGCTAGTTAATCTGTCAAAAGCTAAGCAAATAGCGTGTACATCAAATCCTGTTGCACTCTATGGGTTAATTTTTCTAGATGACGGAGTTCTTTTATTTACAGAGGTACCAACACATTTAATTTAAAAAACCCTGTGGAGTAACAAAGGAATCACTTAATTCAAGCATCTGTCTAAACTATAAGGAGAAACTGTCATGTGCAGAAGCAGGAGATTATAACCCAGCCTGGTAGACCTGAAATGTGTGCCTAGCATACACTTATACCCTGACTCCCTATGTGTAGCCTTAAGAACTAGAAATGAAAATCAGAAATTGCTAGACTATTAAATGTTTTTACTGTCCAAGCAATATAAAACAATTCAGCATTAATTCTTAGTCAACAGTACTGAAAGCCATTAATCACCCCAGTCAGTTTCTATTAAGGAGCTTAAGTATTATAGTAAATCAACAAACAAAAGTTCTCCCTTATGTCTCTTCTCAGATGTGATGTTCTCATCCTTCCACTCACTCACGGTCTGTGGTGATTGTTAATGTTACACTAGGTATTGATATTAATATACATATCAATATTGTAACAATAGATAATAATAATCCCACTGATACTAATGGAACAGTATTCTGAGTGATGTTTTTAGGTACATATGTCTATTTTAAACCACAATGTGTGTACAGAGGTTATAAAATCCTGGTCTTGCTTTTATTTGTCCAGAGTTTATCTGGCCAAGGAAATCCTATGCAGTCTAAACCCCTCTGACATTTGTGTCTTTCAAATGCTGAGCGTTGTATTTGCGCTTTTGGGAATAGGTGCAGAAAAGCACACCTTCCTCCAGCTCCTCTCTGCATGTTCTCTGCCAAATTGCTGGAATATGGCAGTTCCTTGGAGGAATGGCACCGTTCTCTAGCACCACCTCCTGGGTATGAGGTATAGAGCAGCAAAGCAGCTTCCAAAATTTACCACACTAGTTAAGTTGCAAAAGAGCTGAAAAACACAGCAGCTGAAAAACACAGTATCCCTTTTTCCAGAGACTGGAAGTAGATTCCAGCTGACACAGGGCCCATCTTCTGGCTCCAGGTCTGGAATGGTAGAGCTGGGCAGCTGGGAAGCTCAAGGAAAGTGACTGTTCTCCCCCATCTGGCATCTGCAGAGCCTGCTCTCCTTAGAGACACACAGCAAAAGGGCGTCAAACAGTGCCAAAAAAAAGGAATTTCATCTGTAAAAAAAAAAAAAAAAAAGAAAAGAAAAGAAATATTCACAAGTGTAGTAAAGAGTTGGAACAGGCTGCCCAGAGAGACTACTGCTATACGACATAACACATAGCTTCAGAGGATTTACATTTAGGGATATGTTCACACATAAAGGAAATTTTAATCCCTCACTTTTTGCAGGCATTAGCACCACTGTAGTAAGGGTTTTAAGGGTCTCTTTGAAGTAATATATATATAATGGTTTTTTTTCATTGTATGGGAAAAATGCAGAAAAAAGTATACAGACTTAGACATAACTATCTGCAGATTTGGGGTGCTGAATTTTGGCTATTTAGAGCCATATGTTCATGATTCACTGCAGCTTCGTGGAAGTATTTGGACAAATCTCTCAAGAAGTTTTCAACTTTTTACTTGCAGCTTAGATAGATAGATTGCAATTAAAGAGCAGTCAATTAGACAAGGTGTTTAATTAGTAATTACCATTTGCCTGCTTTCAGACTCAGCTTGTACATATCAAGATATTCTCAAGAAAAAAAGTAGATTAAAAATACTGTTTAGGAAGGCTTGTGTACTTTGACCTTTCCTGCTGTTTTTTCCAGAAGCTCCACATTTCCTGGAATCTAAAATTAATTTAGTGTTTTCTCTAGAAATATTTTATTCCCTTCTGAAAGACAATGCTTAATATTATGAGTAATACTAATATTCTAGTACAAGAATGGATAATAACTGTAACAACATGCTGACTACTAACATAAAGAACTACATCTTGCAAACACAGAATATATTTAAATTGCTTCTTCTTGACAACTAAGCTTCACTCTTAGGACAAACCTTAAAACTACTTTGGTAGTTGGGTTTGGAAATTGAGGAGTAAAGACATTAACATTTCACCATGTTACACTGAGATGCTCTTGTTATAAATTATATTTCTAAACTAGGCAAACAAAGTGATAAGGACCAACCATGTTACTAAACACCATCTGACAAAAGCATCTAGATGCATTCCTTAATATCATAGAATCACAGAATGCTCAGGGTTGGAAGGGACCTCTAGAGATCATCTAGTCCAACCCCCCTGCACACGCAGGGTCACCTAGAGCAGGTGGCTCAGGACGGCGTCCAAGCGGGTTGGGAAGATCTCCAGAGAAGGAGACTCCACAACCTCCCTGGGCAGCCTGTGCCAGGGCTCTGGCACCCTCACTGTCAAGAAATTTTTCCTAAAGCTCCTGTGGAACTTCTAGTGTTGCAGTTTGTGGCTGTTTCATCTAGTCCAATCAGTGGCCACCACTGAGAAGAGGCCGCCCCATCCTCCTCACTGCCTCCCTTGAGGTACTGATAGACACTGATCAGGTCCCCTCTCTTCTCCAGGCTGAAGAGGCCCAGCTCTACATATAATTATTCTTTCCACTTAACTATCATTTGAATTAATCTAATAATTAATAAGAACAGTGATTCAATGTCTTTTTAAACTAGAGCTTACAGAATGTAATCTGGATGCAACATAAAAATTAGCCCCTTTATTTTTGGTAGACAAATGACCTTCAAGACTTGTTAATGATGATCAAATGGATCTTATGATCAGCCATGAAAAGGGTAAAACACGATGATGTTCATCTGAAATGCTGAATGATGCGCTTTGGCTGACCCTGCACTAGCTGACCCCATTGACCCCTGTGGTTTGTATTGCACAGTCTATAGAAGTCCCCTCTGACATCAGCTTCTCTGCAGTTCTGTGATAATCAGGGACCTCTGTTGTGCAAGATAAATTTATTCCTGTAAAGACTGCATCTGCAAGAAGCAGCAGACTTACCAGCATTGTGTTCAGAACTTTTATATAGGATTTCACTTGTCTCAGACTGATTAGAAAGCTTGTCTGCCTTTACTGAAGTTCTTAAATTACTGCATAAGACACTTCAGACAACAGAGAATTGGTAGGTTTACCAGCAGATTCATAACTGCTTTTTAGAAGGCAACTGAAAATTGCTGCCACAATAGTTGTCAGTTGTCAGTGTTCTGATTATACCTATTCTGGCAAACACTGCTGAAATAAACCCGATATCTTATTTCAGATGGAGCTTTCAATTTCAAAGAGTCCAAATGACTAACTTGCTGCTGGATCTATCATAAACACTTAAACTCAATGAGGTTTAGATTAATTTTTTCAGGCTAACTTGACCAACAGACCAACATAAAAAGCTCTGGACTTTGCAATTATTCAATATTGCAAAAAGCAGAGACACAACTTTGGGATGCTAGCAACATAGACGTTTGGAGGAAGCAATGTCAGGGAGCGTGTGGAGGAGCAGTAAGGGTTGGCCTGGGTGAGCCAGGAGCACCAGGGACCATTCCGGGCAAGGGCACATCCCACTGTGGCCTGGAGCCCATGGATCTCTGGGGCAGCCCACAGCAACGAGGTGGCTCGGAGGTCAAGGGCAAGGCCTGTGAGGATCCGCAACGCGCTTGTCCAGCAAGGAGCAGCAACGCAGGCCTGTGCGCAGGCACAGCTGAGCTCTTCCTCACGGGCCGGCTATCCCAGCTGCTCCTGCCTCCTGCTCCCAGATCAGGTCCTTTCACGGCAGTCTCATCCCCAGCAGCACCACATCAGAGATGACCTTAAACTGAGGCAGCCAAGCACCCGGTGCGTAGAAGAGGTTGCGGGCGGGATTACAGAGGAAGGTGGTTACAGCCTGCTGATGCATTCGGGGCCCTCCTTCACAGAGACATAGGAAATTAATTGGTTTATTATAAGAAATTAGCTAATTATGTTGAAGCATATAGAAATAAATGCATAAGATAAAGGACTCTTTTCTTGACTGTTATCCTTTTCTTGTCATTGTTTGTTATAATCTCTTGTCATGTCACACCTCAAATGGAAACCTGAACAAAATGCATTTGAGTAAATTGGAGTGCCAGTTCTGATTACAGACCCTTAACCACTAACAGTGTCACCTGTGTTGCTCTTCAGCGGGTACCCATCCCCCTGAGCACTACAGCTCAGTGCGTTTCCTCTTCTGTGGTCAAGATGCTTGGCATTTGGGCTGCTGCTAAAGGTTTTTCCAAGGTAAAGTTGTGGTGATGGTTACCACTCTGTCTAAGGAAGAAAAGTCTCTGAATCCTGCTTTTCTGCTGAACGGTAAAATTCAGCTCTCTTCCAAAACATTGGGAGCAATTCTGTGCTGCTGAGTGCAGTCGTAGTACGGCAGTCACCTTGCCTGGTTTTCAATGTTTGAATGTGCTGCATCTTGCATTAGAACGGGTGATGCTTTTCATGCTAGTCTTACTAGATAGGTGATTATTTTAAACCAATAGCTTCTCAAAAAATAGTGTGCAGTGTAGACCCTAAGCTCCTGACATAATAAGAAAAGAAAGGCTCATTTTCTGGGCCAAATCAACCTGGAGGAAGGTGGTGGTGGTGGAGAATATGCCTTAAGAAAAATGTGTCTCTGAGGTTTTTACTTGGAATATTTCAATCTTCTTACATTTGAATGTAACTTGGACTTAGCAACAAGAAAGGAACATTGTTTAAAACAGAAAAACATAATACTAAACCTCACCAGAAGGCGGCCAAAGGCAGATGTAAAACCTAAAAACAACTCTAATTCATGCTTTAAAGCTAATCAGCTTTTAAAACTGGTCCCTGCTTTGAATACAGTTTCATGGGCTGAAAATTTAATCTCAGTCTATGATATTTGATTTAGGAATTGAACTACTTGACAAAATACAATAACTTATTTTCGCATGCTACAGTCATTTTTTAAGAGCTACAAACATTTCACAAGAGGTAAAATAGAGAACTGTATGAAGTTCTGTCATCTTATGGCAAAAGAAAAATAAACTACTGAAAATATATTTTAAGAGATATTGAAAACGATCATATGAATATCCATTTTTGATTCATATGTTAATTAGGGCAAAATAAGTGCTATGGTTGAGGTTGGAAGGGACGTCTGCAGGCCATGGTATCCAACCCCTGTCCTCCAGCAGGGACACCTTCAGCGCTTTGCCTAGGGCCATGTCCAGATGCCTTTTGAATATTGTCAACAATGGAGGCTCCACCACATCTCTGATCTGTGAAAAAAAGTACAAAGTCACAAGAATGCTCATAACTAAAATGCCTTTTTGCTCCTTAGACTTGTTTTGTTATCACGCATGACTGTCATGAAGGACAGTCCAGTTTAACTAACTCTTAGAGAAAAAATAATGTTTAACCTGATGGGCTTTGTATTCCCTTAGATACAACAAAATACCTAATTCTCTGAATCTATCTGCATATCCTTCTCAGGGTGTGCTAAGAGAATGCTTTGCATAGCTCAGTAGCTGTTGAGTTCAGCAAGCAGCTGCATCAAATATAGCTTGGTTCGTGTTTCAAAGCCTAGAAACAGATCTGCTATTCCAGCTAATTGTTAACTATATGGGAGGATGACATAAAACCTTGAATTCCCTAGCTTTGAAGATTTGTTCCTTCTTGCCTTGGGTACTAAATGAGCCTGGATGGAGAACTGGTTCTACAGTCTTACTTAGTCTATAACAGTAAAATAAGCAAATCAAGTATATTCTGCAAAGGAATAGGCATTTTAGTTTACCTTAATAAAAGATATATAAATACACACAAAAATACACACAATATATAATATATATTATAATACAATACATAA
>VZSV01000155.1:570881-586212 GCA_013398735.1 Nothocercus julius
GTATGTGCCATATACTATATTTAATTATATTATATATAAAAATTTATACAAAAATACTTGTATTTAAACACATCAGTGCTATCAAGGAAAATGCAAAATGATGACGTCTTTAATTAACATAAACAACATGCTTTTTAACAGAGAAACTTAGACTTCTTTGCCACCTAAAAACTTCACAGATACATACAAGAAATACAGGCTTTGGACTACTTCCTCTCAGTTCTCCTTAAACTCAATAAGGAAGCCACATATACAAACATATTTGTTGATATTTCCTCCCCCAGCATACATACTAAAAAAAAAAAAAAAAAAAAAAAAAAAAAACAGCTTTGGCATGAAAATATATTCTTCTGCCTGGTATTATGAAAACTGGAAAAAAAACACAAACAAAAAGCAAGAAGAAAGGAGAAAGAACCATTTTCTATCTGGTTTTAGTTAGCAGGAAACATGGCACGCAATGTATAATTGGTCTGAAAGTCTGGTATCTTATAGAAGAAGGCATTGTTTTCCTAGCATACATTAAAGCAACGAATTGACAATTTAACTAAGTTCAGTTATACACCTACTTAAAAATTCCTTACTATTCCTTAATGTTTGCTGGTAAAAATATTTGCTTTGCACAAAGTATACTTTAAAACAAACTAAATCGGATTTCATTGGAATATCAGAAAGAAAGGAAAAAATAAAATGGCACTGTTACTTTCAAAATACAGAACTGGACTTCTTGTGAGATTATCATTGGAAATATGATTACTTTGCATCATTTTCAAGAAGACCGTTCTTACAGTGTGGTGAAATAACTACAGGACATCACTGCTCACTGTAGAAAGGATTTTCCAGTGATATGACTGATATGCAACGGTTATTGTGCTCCCTTTAAAGAACTCAGCTGAGGATCCAAGTGTCCTTTTCTGAATCACACACAGGAAATGAGTTGCCAAAAAACAATGCAAAATATTAGCATGTTTCTGCATACCTCTGTCCAAGATGCAGCCTACAGCTACCACCACAAACATTTGGAAGGTGATGTTCTTCCTGGTTAAAGTCAACAGCTTACATACAGTGGTTTTCCTACAGAAACATCAGTTTGTACAAAAACATTTTTCTAATTTGGACCCCTGGGGCCTCAGCAAGGTACCTGAGCTGGATCTCGCATCAATTTGTGGTCATATAAAGCCTAGTGGCCAATCTTCATATAAGAATAGCACTTGATCAGGTCTCTCTGTTAACAGTCAATCATCCCCAGACAACAGATCTATAAGAAATGTTTTTTCTAAACAGAATGACTTTCAAATACTTCCATTTCTCAAAGAAAAGAAATCATTACTACTGGCATACACATAATTATACAATTATATGTACAACAGAATCCATATAATATTAACCAAAACAATTTTTCCTCTTTCTTTTCCCTGAAATATAAAATGATCACCTATATTTAATTTGAAACAGCAGCAAACACTCTTTCATAAACTCATGGGGTCCTCCCAGTGGTACAGCCTGGGACAGCAAAGAGTTAGAAAAGCACTGCTGGAAAGATTAAACACAGTTCTGAGTGCAGCTTTCAGCCAGCACAGAAGAAAATAAGTTGCCTTTCACTCGTTTAACAGGTGAATTTGCATGGGTGTGCAAGACCTAACTCACATGGGAGAAATGCTGATGAGAGTGAAGTGAGGCACAATGCTGCACCAGCCAGAGCCATAAATCACATAGCAAAGCTCTGGAAACGATACCTGAACTGCTACATACCTAGTGCTTGCATTGGTGCTTCAGGATTCTGCAGCAAATTAAACAAGCAAGCTTACTGAGCTTGCTGATCTTTACTGAGCTCAGATTTTTGTACCTAAAAATGAATCGTATAATATAAAGCTCTTATTATATTTTGATTTTTTTGTTTTTTTATAAACACCCTCCTGCTATATTTCGGTTTTCTATGGAACTACATTAGTGGCTTGATGTTGTAACTTTTCTAAATACTGAATTTCATCACTTTTTATTTACAGCCCTCTTGAGTATTACAGATAATGTGCTTTGATTACCCTTTCGCAAAAGGAAAATTTAAACACTTCAAGCTGACTCAAGGGAAAAAAAAAAAAAAAAAAAAAGGCAAGAAAGACTAACTTACCTCACAAGGTACTCAAGCTTTCATGTCAACAGAAGATTCTGTTTTATACTGAGGGTTTTCATGGTGATCAGAAGAGAAAAGAAGGATGCCTCTACCTGGAAAGATACTTCTAGATCCTTCCGGAAGGAAGGGTAAAAACAGTGAAAAATAAAAATTTGAAGTCTATCTGTGGTACTGCTCAAATTTCCTGCTCAAATAACTGCGTCTCAATTGCATAATTTGCTGATTTTGTGCTTACATAACTGTATCGTAACTGTTCAAGCTTCTCTTTCTTTCCCATGGAACAAAGTCAAGTGTTTCTACTGAAAATCAAACACATTGAAAACAACTCACTTCTGAGTTCCAATCAATAAGAATTATAGCAAAAATCTCCAAAAGGTTATGTCAATAGTAAGGATCAGTTTTCAATTTACTCCCAATTAGCATTTTCTCCAAGCTTAGGAAACACTGGGAATTCTCTTCATTCCTTGTATATTCCAAATTTTTCTTACTCACAGATCCTGTGTTGCTATAAACATTAAGAGATATATTTTCCAATCCTTCCCGGCTTATTCCAGAAAGTGAATGAATCATCTGTAAACCCCTCTGATGAAGTCTCTAAATGAATCTCTAATGAGTAATTTAGAAAGAATTATTTTTTAAAAAATATTGCACATCTAGAATGAAAAACATTAAGACAAAATTGTATTTCACAATAGAATCCAGAGGGATGAGTTAACATCTTACCTCACTGTTCTTCTATGGATCACTTCTGTTTCCACTGTAAAAATTGAAGAAAATGGAACCCCGTACTGATGCTTAAACTGAATGATGCTAGCGAATATAGCTCCATTTCCTAATTTTCAAAAACTTTGAAGCTGAGGGGGATCTGGAGACAATTAGTTCTTAACAATGAACACAACAGGTGAAAGAATTTGGCATTCAGTGGAACAGGTTTTGGACAAAACGGACAAAACCCAACATCTTGAGGTCAAAAATGCAGAAAAAGGTATCTGAGATTATTTGCTTTGGATTTCTCTTGGCTGTGTGTTTCACATCAGTCCACTGGATGGCTCCCTTATCACTCCCTCTTTTTGTATTTCATAACCATCGCATTATCAAGGTGTCCATGTATCTTACGAATTCACGACTAGGGAAACTTTGCTCAGAATAACAGAAAAAGTTTATACGTTTGTAGTCTACAGACTTGCAAGGGCAAAGTGTCTTCTCAAAGCAATGATACTGCTTCCTGCGCAAAAGCGCCACTGATAATCTGTGAGTGTAAAAGAATGTGGAATTGATACATAATAATAATAAAAAAAATCCCACACTATACGCTGGCAAACAATTACAAATAATTGAGCTAGAATCTGCACCATATTCTTACAGTTCACTGCAACAAAACACAAACATAATCAGCCTAACACTAAGTGATCCTTAGAAACCCGTATAAAGGCAACATGTCAATGAAAAATCAGGAATAGAGGCATGTTCAAAATGCTCAGTCTTGTGGGAGTCCAGAATAACAAAAATGAACAGTGTCTGCCAGTGTACGGTTTGGTCCCTGCAGCAGCCTCGATTTGGAGTCATGGATTCACACTAAATGCAGTCCTATGTAACAACAGACTGACCCTGAAATAGGCAGTCGTGCTCTGTGCTTCCTTCAGTTAGACCCAACAATTTTGTTACCGCAGGATGTGTCCAATTAACCAGCTGACTGCGCGGCACTTTCCTGAGGAATTAGTTCTAGATCACATGGTAACATCTGTGACTGTACCACCTCTTAAAAGGCATGGTGTTCAGTTATGGTGAGTAACACGAACCACATCCTCTGCGGTATAAAGCATTAGTTTTACAGCCCTCTTATTTCTCCATTTTTCCATGCTGGTTGCATTTTTTTGGGCTGTACTTCTAAGGAAATCTTATTGCAAAGCCTATTACTTGATGAAATCACCTACATGAGCCCTGAAATTCCTATGTGTTTTCTAAAACAAAATCCTAAAATGTCTTAGAGTTCTAGTGTGTGTATCCTATAGAGGTTTGTTTCAAAGCAGGGAACTCTCACTCAGCAAAACAAGGCTGACGTGGAATTGCCCCAAACGTGTGCATGCAAATAGGCAGGAGTCTGTGGGACCACATTATGGAAAGGATCTCATGCCCCTCCTAGCAGGTTGGCTTGCTGAGGTGCCTCTCCGAAGCACCTGAGCACTAATGCATGGAGCCTGGGAAGCAAAGAGCAGGAATGAGAGGTCCGTGCACAGCTGCCACACGGTGATCTCCCTGGGTCACGCACAGGGCTCATTTGCCATTTTCCCCATTGCTGTTGCTGGGACCACAGAGCTATAGCACAGATGACTGGAGTGCTGCTGTGGATGGACAATGAGCCCTTTGTAAAGGACAGGCCAAGGAGGTGAGCAGAGGAAGGCAGCCTTTACGAGAGCGAGCAGCAGGAATGTATGGAGCTCTGCCTGGGGGCGCGACAAGCCGTCCTAGAGCTCAGCAACAAGGGCAGACCAAAATAGGAGACATTACTGTGGGAGTTTGCTATATGCTGCCTCATCAGGAAGAAGCGCCTTCTTCAAACATCTGGAAGAAGCTTCATATTCACAGGCCTTAAAAAAAGGGAACTGGTCAGGGATGTGGGGGCCAGGGGCAGCCTGGAGGCTGTGGTGACCATGAGATGGTAGAACTCAGGATCCTGAAATTCAGGGAGCTGGGCAAGATCACAATCCAGGAACTGAAGAGAGGAGATTTTGGACTGTGCAGAGACCTGCCTGGGACAATCCCATAAGATATGGCTCTGGATGGAAGAAAACTCTAGAAATTATAGTTAACACTCAAGAACATCCTTCTCTAAGCTCAGGAATGGACCGTTCCAACAAGCAGGAAATCAAGCAAAGGCAGCAGGCGGTCTGCATGAATAAACAAGGCACTCTCACTAAAACTCAGATGCAAAAACGAAGTGTACGGGAGTTGGACATAGGGAGAGGTGACCCGGGAGGAATACAGAACAGGCAGAGATGGCCATCTAGAACAGCTGGCAAGGGATGTTAAGTATAGCAAAGGCTTCAGTAAGCACACAAGCAGTTAAGAAGAAAGCTAAGAAAAAAAAAAAAGTCCACTGCTAAAAGGCACAGCAGCCATGGTGACAAAAGATGCAGAAATGGTCAAGGTATTCACTATCTTATTTGCCTGGTAAGATAAGCCCTCAAGAATGCCAAGCCCTGAGACTAGAGACGAAGTGCGGAGCAAGAAAGACTTGCCCTTATAATGAAGCATCAGATCCCTGTGAGCACGGGAATTTCAAAAACACTGTTTTTTGCAGAAAAATAAGATGACAGACATGATGCTCACATCACTCTGTCATAAGCCCAGGATGCCATCACAACAAGTAAGAACTAAAATCTCTAAAACTAAAAGATTTGTATGTACACTCTACTAATTCACAGTATTACTCCCTATTCTATTCTGTTCTTACTAACATGGTTTATACTATTTCCCGAATACAAAAAGCTTTAAACAAAGGAATTACTATAATACAAATAGCATTATAGATAGCTGTGAAACTTTCACCTATATAAGCTTATGACCAGATTCTAAAACAACATAGAGTGGTCTTAAATGCAGACAAAAATCAGAACCATTTGTAAGAAAAAGCAAGGTGCTTAATTTTTTCTCTCTGAGAGATTCTTTTAAAATGTAATGGAATGCAAATTCATATTCTGTAAGTACTGAGACATTTAAATATTTAAGACATATATAGTAAAATTCTATTTGCAGTTTCAAAGACAATGCCAATTTAATCTGCATGGCCACTGGAGTACTGGCCTACCACCACCCTGGCGAAGGAGTATCTTCCTGATTCTCAGTTGACAATTTATATCCTGAACACATGACACCTGCAAATATTAATTCTAGTATTTTTTAGAGCAATTGCAAATCTTACTCTGATTCATCTAACTTAGCATTATACGTACTTGCCTTATCTTTTAATTTAATTTAAGTTAACAGCCTTGAAGTCCAGTAAAGCTGGTATTGCCATTATTTGTAATGGGACACAGTGTTTCAAGATAAAAACTCAGGACTTATCTAGATTTATCTTGGTATACTCAGAGCTTTACTCAAGCTTGTTTAGTTTTAAGAGCAATAATCTAACTATTCTGGTAACAGGCAATAGGTGACTATTACCCAATGTATTTTAGTGTTTGCTTATCTTTATGTTACGCGTATTTTAATATCTACTGTAATTAACTGACACACTTTTGTAGCTAACAGATAGCAACAAATACGACTTTTTTTTCTGTTGAATGAAGTATCAATGCATCATAGAAGAGCAGAGAAATCACAATAGCGGAGACAACGAAAGCCCAGGTGCGGAATAACCCTGAGGCTCAAGGCTATGAACAGCTCCGTGGCTGTAAACAACGATAGCTGGATATTGGTCATCGCAGGAGCGAGGTCCTGGTAAAACCACTCTCCCCGGTGACAAGTGGAGCCAAGAACAAGCATCCAACATATGTAGCATGTGCTTAAGGTCAATTTCCCTAGACTTGTGGACTTGTGAAGAGGAAGGCATAGAGTGTGCCTAAAAACACATAAAAATGAATCCAAGCAGAATCTAAAGTCAGGAGAAAGAAATCATCAACACAAACATTTTATCCCTCTTTGCAAGGAGGAGGAAGAAACCCAAGCGTCAGTACCACCCTCTTCTCAGTGAAGGATTCAGGATGCTGGTAGCTGGCTGAAGCTGTCATCCAGAGTGAAATCATTAATGTTTCAGACCCAAAGTGTCAGTAGACAGATTAACTTGAGATAAAGGAAAAGATTTGTGTATTAGCTTTAACTGTGCAAAGTTTGAAATATAAGTTATACTACCAATGTAAATGCATTAATCTTGATTAGACTGTTAAGACTTTACTTATATTAACAGTAGGTTCTTGGCTTTGCATATATTAAATATGTTCTTTTTTTTCACATAAATTGTAGATGTGCAACAAATTAAGGGAGAATCAAATTAGTCTGTAAGTTGGATGCAATAAACCAATAACAACATACACACAAACATATACTAACATAAAAATTCATCTCATGTCTCGAAAATTTCTTCTTGCAGACAAATTCTTTTTCTTTTTCTTCTTTCTCAGTCAATGCAGTAAGGAGATGCACTGTTTTTCCCCATGTGCTAGCAAGTAAGTCCCCTTGCCCTTCCTCTTAACTAGCTGTGAAAGGTCTACTAAACAGACACTAACCCATTTATAGTAAACAAACAGTGAAAAGTTCAGAAGAATTAAACTGAAAAAAACAATATGTCCTTTCTTCTTTTTTTCAGAAAAAAAAAAAAAAAAAGTGAGTTGTGTACATACCATTGAAAGAAACTAAATAAGCATCTGTCTTTTGAAGTCAGTTTCAGTGTCTGACTAGCTGGGTATCCAGATTGTGCTCTTTGTACTATCTGCAAAATAGAATTTTAGATCTCCCTTAGTGTTCCTGTGCTTTTGTATCTAGGCAGCTACAGTAGGTCCATATTTACAGCTCCCTGCTCATCCCACTGCTTTTTTTTTGGATGTCCTTCTTGGATGTCTAATTTTAGTGTGTACTGTCTCAGGAAATTTAAACAATATTGCACTGTTGTAAGCTTATTTCCACTTATTGCATTAGGAACTTTTGAATGTTTTGTGCAGTTCAATGATTCATAAGTATTGGCTCAACAGACCCTCCAGTTTTCTTATAGGCCACTGGGACAGTCATAAAGGACAAGGATCTTCTGCATTTTCTCCTTAATGAGGGCTAAATGTGAATCTGTTAGAAAAGCCTTGCACATCGCTGGTTTTGGGTTGCACGATCCAGAAATCACTGCTGTGAGGTAGACACACTCTATTGCTGATATACTCTATTGCTACTACCAACTACCTGACAAAATTATAAAGCTCTTCAGGAGGTAATACAGCCAATCATATATTTTATTTATAATTTTATAATCCAGTACATGCAGATAATCTGTATTTGTAGCTAGTGTCACAACAGACACAGTCCTACAAAAATGTACAATCAGAACTTTACTCAAAAGTACAGTATCATCCAACTGATCTTACTTTGTAGAACTTAGGCATTTTTATTAGACCTCCTCTTCACTTTTATCGCTTTTTATTTCCCTATTGAAGTACATACAGTAGCAACAAACTGATTATGGAAGAAATTGCAGTTCCATTGTTAGGTTATATTTTCTGGAGCTAATGTTACTGAGAAGAAAAATATATTTCTGGCCTTGGTGCAAAAGGTACCTTGGAACACATTTCTCCCTAACATTTTTTTTACACTCTGACCATTATGTAAGGACAAATACGTACTCACAAATGAATATAACTTAGCAGATGAAACCTTGCATTTTATGCAACTAAAAACAGCTGTTTAAAAAAAATAAAATAAAAAAAGTGGCAAGCATGTGCTCTCTATTGAGGATTAATTACTTCAGCTTTTACTAGTACATACTTCTGTAACAAAGATGCAGTTCCTGTAAACTATTTCACCTTTTTTGTACTTTCACTTAGGTTGCTAATTAAATACCATGAAAAAAATCTACACAGCACAAGCTTGATTTCTCAAGCATTTGTATGCCAGCGCCTGAGTTAACTGGCAAAGGCTGAGAGCATTCCTTCGAGAACAAACTTTGTCCTCATTTTTTAATGGGACCAAACAGGCCCAAGTTTTTTTATTGGAGCAGAACTAATTTTCAGACGTGAAGATATGCATTAACATCCTTGCAACATCAGAGCGTACAGTCTTGGGTTAACAGAAGAAAAGAGGAGATGTAAGGCAGCAAAACTAGGGCTAGGGTTAATATTTGGGCTAGAAAATGGACTAGCAAAGGCTGATGAGCTACAGTTATGTCTGAGTCTGGCATGAGGGACAAGGTGAATCAGGCTGAACTTGGTATGCTGGGCTAAGGTTCCAGTGAGGACCATCATCATGCTAGAGAAAGACCTCAAATTAGTGACGTGATGTGTACTAATCATGTCACGTTCCTACACTAGGGTTTAAGCCTAGAAGCGGATGCCTGGCATGTGGTTGCACTGGCAGGGCACGGTGCAATGACGCAGGACTGGTGACTGAGCATCAGCGTTGGCCCATTGCGAGCTCTACGCTTAGGGCAAAAATTGCTCTTCTGGCTGACCAGACCAACCAGAGCTACAGTTATACCGGGATCCACAAGGAATTGCTGAGCTGGTTTAAACATGACACCATTAAGTCAAGTTCAGAGTAGAGCTGAGGTTTGAAGCAATACAGGTTGACACGGTGGGGGCTATGGTTGGATGCCAGTGCCATAGGGAAGCATGTTTTGAGCATCAGTATAAATGAGGAATTTCAGACTGAGGTAGAAAACAGTTTCAGGTGGGAGCAGCCTTTGCAAAGAGCACACGTCTATTAGCTCTGGCTTTCTACAGAGTCATGGGAGAGCTTCAGCCCTGCCACCAGTGATGTAACTTTCACAGAGGGAACGGTGGTGTCCTAGCTCTGATCCTTTGCAAAGGAAAAACATCACTTTAATTTCAAAATGGAAACCAAACCAAAGTCAGTGAACATCATGATTTTCTAATGAAGTATTTTGCCACAAAAAAATTATGGTAGTCTGCACTTTGATCTGCCTTAATTTTCTGTATTGCTCTGTAGTTGGCTGATACAGTTTGACGTAGCGAAGGCACCATCAGAACCACGTAACTTGTTTCAAACATAAAATTACCTCAAACATCTGATCAAAACATAGATGATGAAACACATTTGATAATCTGACAATCTAAAAACAAAGATCTAAGAAAAGAATGATCTAAATATCTCATAGAATCTCATATAGATTCCAGCTTAAAATCAATTCAACATTTTTTAAGTATTTTATTAGCCCTTCTACAACACTGTCCTTGAACTCATGTAGTTACTGTTCCCTCATAGGTGTTCATTTGCTGTGTTTAGCCTTTATTTTGCCAAGGTGAATCAGCCAGCTCTTCCTGTCTTCTAAGACACATTCTCTATTCTGTAAATCATTCTACAAGCTGTTTTCTATATCTAGGTCTGGTTGAGAGCTTTCCTGACATGATAAGCAGCATATTAGTTAAAGGTTGTTAGGAGGTTTGAACAAATGGGGTCCCTGTTTCAGTACTTTTGCATGTATCCCAAATTACTGCATTTGAAAAAGGCATATGTAGTGTAAATATGCCTGCCTTCAAAACTTTGGAAACATAAGCTTTTTTGACATGTGGAAGTGACCATGTTGCTCTGCTTCCTTTTTGGTTAATACAACCACTTAAAAGATTCCTTTCTGACTTGCTTCTTTAAAAGTTAACTGCAAAACTGGTAAATTACACTTTTTTTTCTTGTATTACTGGGAGAGTAAAAGAACACAGGGGTTCCCTGTTAAGCTGATAGAAGCATAATTTTGCAAAAAATCTATGTTATCTTACAACAGATAAATTTTTGTAATTTACTGGGAAATAACACTGGAACTGGATATCCCTACACCCAGATTATTCCATTTTCCTATTTCTATTACTAGCCTACTTCTTGCATGTTTATAATTTTGTGGTAAAAACTCTCACTGAGCTCATTTTTCACATGCTCTCAAACTAGAAGTATACTTCCACATGTCAGTTATGCAACTAAAATATAGTTCAGCACACAGCTGTTGAAGGTGAGGTAACTCTGTTGACTAAAACAAAAGTTGAATGGGACCCCAACAGCTTTCAGAAACAGAAAGATCACAAAAGCTTTGGAGTGATCAGTTCCATTCAGTGTTGCAGGATGTGGCTATTTAATCTAAAATGGAGAGTTGGGGGGGATCTTTTAACATAATTGGAAAACCGAGACTTAAAAAACAGTCATTTTACATGCCCCATATATAATAAATCTAGCTGTCAAGTTCTTCTGCTTCATGAATCCAACTCTGCTGAAGTGAAAGGAGATGAACTATAGATTTGCTAATTGTGAAAATTCGGCAGGAATGCTCCATTGGTTTTCAAGGAGGACTTTTATCAAATGCTAAGTCAGGGCAGCATTATAAATGCTCTACTGATTTTAAATGAACTGTTCTACAAAGCTTGATTCAGATGCGATACTAACTCTCCACTGAACCTAATGGAAGATTTCTTTCACATAAGGCATAATTTAGGATTTACTGGAAAAGTTCAAGCAAAACCAAGGGACAAATTGATTTACTAAAGGTTTATTAATACATGAGATGCTCCCAGTTCAGAATCAATTATGAAATCTCCATACTTGTGAGATGCCATCAGCAATGGCGTACATATTCTACTGTGGACGTGGAGTTTCTTCCTTGAAGCTAAGGATGGGGAGTAGCACAATAAAAATGTGAATAATACATGTTCAGGTTGAAATATATCTATTTTTTAAAACTCTTCATGTCTTAAAAATCCTGCAATAGAACAGTAAATTACAGTAAGATTGATGTTTTAGTCATATCGGGGCTCCATTAATTGCCTGAACTATCTTATAAGATTAACATCTACATATACAAATAACTTTAATCCTCACCGACAATGGAGTTGTGAGGACATCCTACTCGCAAATAATACAATGTCCCTTTCTTAACTCCAAGTCTACCACAAGAAAATCCACAGCTTTAGGAAAATTTGAGACTTTTTCTTCATAAAGTTTTATCGCTTTGGGAGCCATTGTAATGAAACAAACAAACAAACAAACAAAAACCCCTTAAGACCTGTGAGAAAAAACTCATGTATCTAAGACCATTGACAGAAAGCATACAGATTTCTAAAAAAATCTCAGGATTTAGGGGCTTCTCCCTGGGCCAGGTCTCCAAACACAGTAAGGTTTTCAGGACTGGACAGGACTTAGGGCAAGACTGTGGTAACGCTACTCTGTCTCTACATGGAAATCCCTGCATGAATGACTGGAGCACTGTTGAAATTATTAAATGGAGCCATATCACCGTTCTATTTCCTCTCAAGGAGCGCAGATACTCAAACTTATGGGGACTACCTGCTTTGAGTCAGAGGAAGGCAGGACAATAATGTGCAAACTCAGATAATGCCTTTCTCCTTCCACGTAGCAAAATGTGAGTATTTTTCATAAGATCTGTTCCAATTTTTGTTGATATCCGTGCTTACATAAAGGTTTTCTCTTTCATCCTTAATAATTTAAAATTCTCAGTTGACAAACTATTAGTAGTACTGCTTTGCATTTAAATGTCTCAAGCAGCGATTAAACTAATATTAATCTGTGTAGCTATAGTAATCTGCTTCTATCATATACATAAAGCACTTCTCTGTAACATAATTAATTCTAAAAACTATAGTCAACACCTGTTTTGCTTGCACATTAGAAACCTTCCAAGAAGTGATGCATTATTATTACATTTGGAAATACGAAATACTATCACCAAAAATATAAACTTGAAAGAAAATGTAATGTCTCTAACATTTCGGTAATATAGGATTTCTGCTGGCTTCTTTTAATTTTCTTTGCTTCATATCCTGCTCCCATTCTTACAGCTCTTCCCTTACCTGTGTTATGCATTCCTTGTTTTGTCAAGCTAACCGATGGCTTTTTCTCTCCATACCCATGACTTAGTGTTGAAATTGCTCAGTCAAATACATGGTCTCCTGCTGACCAACTTAAAATATCTATGGCAATCTCCTGAGTTTTTAATATTTCATAAAACATTCCAAATGCAAGAACAAAACAAATTTATTTATATCCTGGAGCAATCTACTTGTGCAAAGTTACTAAAATACCAACATGCACAGAAGTTCAGTCTTCAGAAAGCTCCCATGTTTCACCATATGCTTTTGAGTTTCGCTCAATACCTGCTATTGACATCTATGATGTATTTCAACTCACAGCCACATTATCCTGTTTTCTCATGGGTGAAAGTAACAGCACTGGGCACACCTCACATGAACATTACTATACTATAAAGGTGCTGCTTTCTCTTACAGGGAGTGATATGCATCATGGTTTGCTTTTGAACATCTCTATTTTTTCTCCAAACTGCAAAACAAACTTGTGCTTAAGGTTGTATTTTTATTCTCAATATATTTGGGTATCATTTAATTTTTCCTTCTTGTTCTTTCAGTTCTGCCTTAAGAAAATGATCATTGTCTTCTCATCAAAGTCATTTCCAATTTTACTTTTCCGTGCATCTTCTGTGTTTCTTTGTCACAAATTTCTACTTTAACCTTCAATTAGACTTTTTCATTCTCCTCACTACTTCCATGTTTTATATCTGTGTCTTTGACCACTTTTTTCTCTATTCCGCTCATTTCAGTGATTTTGCTGCAGCTACTACTCCAGTACATAACACAGAGTATGCTGCTCAGTCAGTCTCTCTCTTGCCAAAAACTAGTTTGCCCTTCAGTACACCCATAGCCCAAAGAGGACCTAAATTCATCTTTCTCTTCCTCTAACCTCTTTCTACAAAGGGCATTACTGATTCCCCCAAAAACACCCTTTACATACTTTCTTTCTCTTTAAATTCTAGTCCATGCTTTATAAGACAGGCCCTCTACAATCACTCCACAGCCATGTGTTCTTTCTAATCAGTTAACTCCTGTGCCTGCCACTTGATCTTTCTCCTTTACAAAAGAGGCAACGTATTTCCAAACAGTGCTGTAGCAATTGATCTTTCATTTTCTGCAGCACTGTAGCATTTGATCCCCTTTCATTTTCTGTCTCCCTAGCCAAAAAAAAAAAAAAAGTTTCTTGTTTTCAAAAGTTTGCTATGAAAAAATACATCTTTTTCTCTATAATGTAGTAAAACTTATTCTGCAAAAGTGAAGAACACAGACATCTCCCAGCAAAGGGATTATAATGAGAGTCTGTTCTTTTTACTACATAGGTGGTGTGTAAGTACTTCAGATAAAGCTAGAGATAGCTTGATTTATCTTTTTCTATATTTCACCATAAAACCTCATTCCTACTATATTCTTCCATGTTAAATTTTCTTTGAATACTTCAGAGAAACTAAGAAAGCTGAAGTCCAAAAATCCAAATAGTAAAAATGCAATATGCACTACAGCATTTGAGTCTGAGCCTGAGAACCAAGCTGAATTTGTGCAGCAGGCAATTTGGTGACATGCTTTTGCAGAGACAGGTAAGAAAGTTATGTGCTCTCTCCACATCAGAAAGCAACGTAAAAAGGAATCGGTAAGTTTTTCAAAGGACTCGGAAACATCATGGCAGCTGCCATTAGACATAGTCAGTTCTCAAAAACCAAGCGCAAAGCAATTCAATCAAGACAACAGTGGGAATTCTCAGTTCTGGAAGTAAATACTGTGATTCTGTGATCTTTGTTGTCACACATACTCAGTCATGAGACTCTTTGTCTCATAAAAGCTGTGTTTGTGCTAACAGGCTCCGTAGACACCTCCAGGTGTGGGTGGAGGAACAACTACCAGAAACACCACCCTGAAGGGAGGAAGAGCACGGAGCAAAAAGATGCTGAGAAGAGGCACCGGAAGCTCCCCCACTGCTCAGTCTGGGCTTGGAGCAAGAGCCAATATGCTGAGGACACCGAGGCCCTGCTGATGCTGCTCCTGTGAAAAGTGTCCAGCGCCAGCCATGCGGACAGGAGGACGTGGCTGCTCTGTGGGGACCAGGGCCACGGGGCAACCCAAGCGCGTGTGGCAGAGAAGCGAGGCGCCTCTGGGGGCCTTCCTGCTGCCCAGCGGGATGGATATGGCAGCGCAATCCTCCGAGGGCTCTGCTGGGGCTGGCGGCCCTTGGCTGCTCCCTCCACCGCACTGTGAGCGCGAGGGAGGCACTGAGCCTGCTGTGGGAATAGCTACCCCGGAAATAATGATAACCGCTTGAGCCTATTAATAATAACAGCTTAATTAACAAAAGGTGTTTAACACATCAATTAATAAGCAATGGTTGTGATCTGTTTCTCCACAACTCAATACCCCATCAGAGGTTCTTGAAACACCTGCTTCCCCCTCAGCCCCCCCTCCCCCGAAAAAAAGTCACAATACATAGGTGTCATCTGCAAGAATTTTAACCCAGCGGCCAAGGCTTCATTGTTCAGGAAATACAGCCGCTTCCAATTCCTCCCAAAACCACGAGCCTCCATGATCCCATTTCCTGCTTTCCAGTGAACCTCGTGGTACCGGATACACTTCCATAGACAAAGCTGCATCTGATTTGCCGTTAAGAAAAAAAAAGGGTTTTTTTTTTATTTTATCCTTTTTTTTTTTCCATTTC
>VZSV01000155.1:607532-623220 GCA_013398735.1 Nothocercus julius
TGATATATTATTGCAAGATGATTGTTTGGGTTTATTTGTATTTCAAATTCAAGAATCTCTGTTTTTATATTCATTACCAATTTTTGTAGCAAATATGATAAGGAGATTTTCCAGGTACGAGAACCTAAGTTGTCATATGGCTACAAAAACATCCATGTTCACATTATTAAATAGATATCAAAGAATATGAACGAGCCCTATGCCAGAAGCGGAAGGGTTTCTTAACATGCTTAAGTAGATTGCTTGCGTAGTATGAAACCTTACCCTAAAGCTTCTACTGTATGAGGTGACATTGGTAGTCACTCCTAGAATAACAGTTGCTTGAGGTTTCTATTTAAAGAGCTGTGTTCAGTTTATAAAGTTGGAGCTGTTTGTGCTGAACATTTTAATGGTGTAACTGCTGTGTGTTGAACTGGTTTGAAAGCTTTCAGCTGAACAAGGGTCATTCCCATAGCTATTGAGCAGAAGTGATGGAGGAAGAAAGGAGATCCCAATAAACCTGTGTCTGTCGTAAGATAGTTTAAATGTAGCATAAAATTACATTTGTGAAAAGTTGAAGAATTCCTTCCTATGTTGTCCTACTACTCCCTCCATTTTCTTGCTGAATTCATCCTGCTTATGGTGATGAAAAGATTCCTAAACAATGCTGACGAAAACATTATCTGTTCTCTTGAGAAAATGTTAAGGATATTTTTTTGTTGTAAAATAGTCCTGGAATTGGGTAGGAGATTTGGGGAAGGATTGTTTGCTTTTCCTTTTCTTTCTTTTTTTTCTTTTTTTTTTTTAAATTATGTACTGCTTTCTCCTCTTCCATCACAGCATGATGAAAATACAGCTACTCAGATTATAGTTTTGAGGTTCAAAGAAATGCATCTAACCTTTTAATAAGTTTTACGTTTTCTGCTTCAAAGATGCTGCAAGTTACTAAGAGTATTTGACTTAAATAACGTGCTTGCTGTTTCCTGTGATTTTCCTCTCTCCTGTCAAACAACTTGGCAGTTGTTTTGTGAATTGTTAGCTTTATTGGTAACTGGTAACTACTTTCGATGAATTAAATTTTGTGTTTAATGACTCTTGGGGTGGGGGGGAAGGAAACTGGCTGAATCTGGAGTGTTTTTGAATAATCTCAATTTAGGAGAATTGCTTTTGGAAACTTGAAGGCCTTTAGCATGTTCCTGGTGTTGCTCCTCTCTAATTGCTCTTGTGCAATGTTTTCAGATCTTAGAGTTCTGAAAAGTCAATGCAGTTATATATGCATTTTTTTTTTATATCTAGATGTTTTGTTTAGGAAATATTCTGCAAAATTTAGAGAAATGCCAAATACTGAATTGCTCTTTAGAAAAGTGGGGAAGGTGTGAATTGTGAAATTTTGTAGTTGTAACATACCCAGTGCTATGACTATTAATTAAAAAGTTCTCACTGTAATTATTGCATATACGGTACATAAGAGACAATGGAGGTCACATCTGCGTTTTGATTAGATCTGAGATACCAGTCTGTAATAAAAGCATCCAAAGTCTGAAAGATATCTCTTTCTGATTTTAAGCCTGTGAGTGATATTTTGGATGAAACTGTGGCCACAGTTAACTTGATGCGGGATCTTCTTGAGTTTACTTAAGACATATTTAAGACATTTTAAGACATTTTTCATATTTATCTGAAATAGATACCTCTTGAAATAGGTGCATCTTGAAAATAATGTGAAATTAATTTATGGACTTCATGGTTATTGTCTTTAAAAGGGAGATTTGGAACCTGCATAATTAATTACTCCAAGGTAGAATTTTGCAAGTCTATTTTTTTGTCTTGGCAGCTGGAGGATGGACACACTTTATTTGACTACAATGTTGGACTAAATGACATAGTTCAGCTTTTGATACGTTCTGAATCTGAAGCATCTACCACTGTTCCTGGTACAGATCAGGATGGAGAGGTCAACCCCTGTGCTGTTTCCAACTGTAAGAACAAAGTCAAAAAAACAACTGGTAGTGGATCACCCAATCAACCATCGACATCATCTCGCTCATTTCTAATTGATCCTGGCATCGGACTGTACAAGGTATGTGCAAGCTATGAATGTTGGGGACTTACCTCACATCTGCCAGTTTAATTTTATTGTCTGTAAAGGCCTGTATCCTTATTAGTTGCTTTCACGATTGTCTTTTCATTTGACTTCAGTGGAATCGAGCTGGGCTTTGGTAGGTATCGGTGAAGTTCTCTGAAGCTTCACTGATAGGTGAATTTCCACAAATTAAACGGATGTTAACGGAGGTAATTATTTAAATTAATTAAGGAAATTGTTTAAAAATATAACTCCTTTAAGCCTAAAAGACAGTGTTGCATTTTCAGATTACAGAGAATAAATATCCTAAGACAGAATTCAGGAGTGATTGATTCAGTAATTCAGAAGCAGTTGATAATGTGACAGACCCAGCTCTACCAAAAAGCTAAGCATCTGTTGATAGTTAGGTATGATTAAACCTCAGTAATCTGTGATTCCCCTTCCAGTTCCTTGACTAAGCTGAGGTCTGCTATCCTCAAGCCCTATATCCACAGAGCTGTAGAATCACAGAATGGTTGAGGTTGGAAGGGGCCTCTAGAGATCATCTAGTCCAACCCCCCTGCTCCAGCAGGGACACCTAGAGCACGGGGCACAGAGTGGCAGCCAGGTGGCTTTGGAAGATCTCCAGAGAAGGAGACTCCACGACCTCTCTGGGCAGCCTGTGCCAGGGCTCTGTCATCCTCACAATAAAGAAGTTCTTCCTCATATGGAGATGGAACTGCCTGTGTTTCAATTTGCACCCGTTACCCCTTGTCCTGTCACTGGCCACCACAGAGAAGAGCCTGGCCCCATCGTCCTTACATTCTCCCCTCAGGTACTTGAACATGTTGATCAAATCTCCTCTCAATCTTCTCCAGACTAAACAGGCCCAGCTCACATAGTCTTTCTTCATAGTCTTTCCAGTCCCTTAATCATCTTCATGGCCCTACGCTGGATCCTCTCTAGAATCCATGTCCCTCTTGTGCTGGGGAGCCCAGAACTGCACCCAGTACTCCAGGTGCAGCCTCCCCAGAGCTGAGCAGAGGGGCAGGATCCCCTCCCTCCACCTGCTGCCAACACTCCTCCTCATGCAGGCCAGAAGCCCATTGGCCTTCTTGGCCATGAGGGCACACTGCTGACTCACGGCTAACTTGCTGTCAGCCAGGACTCCCACATCCCTCTCTGTGGAGCTGCCTTCCAGCAGGTCAACCCCTAATCTGTCCTGGTGCCTGGGGTTATTCCTCCCCAGGTGCAGGACCCTGGTCTTGTCAGTGTTGAACCTCATGAGGTTCCTCTCTGCCCAACTCTCCAACCTGTCCAGGTCCCTCTGAATGGCAGCACAGCCCTCTGGAGTGTCGGCCACTCCACTCAGTTTGGTATCGTCCACAGACTTGCTCAGGGTGCCCTCTGTGCCCTCATCCAAGTCATTGATGAACAAGTGGAACAGCCTCGTGTCCAGGACTGACCCCTGCGGCACACCACTGGCCACAGGCCTCCAACTAGACTCAGCCCCACTTATCACCACCCTCTGGGCTCTGCCATCCAGCCAGTCCTCAATCCATCTCACTGCCCACTCGTCCAGTCCACACTTCTGGAGTTTTCCTAGGAGGATGTTATGGGAGACTGTGTTGAAAGCCTTGCTGAAGTCAAGGTAGACACCATCCACGGCTCTCCCAATGTCCAGCTAGCCAGTCATCCCATCCTAGAAGGCTATCAGGTTCGTCAAAATTGACTTCTCCTTGGTGAATCCATGCTGACTGCTCCAGATCACCTTCTTTTCCTTGACATGCCCAGACATGGTCTCTAGGATGAGCTGCTCCATCACCTTTCCAGGGACGGAAGGGAGGCTGAACGGCCTGTAGTTTCCCAGCTCCTCCCTCTTGCCCTTTTTGAAGACTGGAGTGACTTTGGTTTCTTCCAGGCCTCCGGCACCTCCCCCGCTCTCCATGACCTCTCCAAGATGATGGAGTGCGGCTGAGCAATAACCCCTGCTGCGTCCCGCAGCACTCTGGGGTGCATCCATCCAGGCCCATAGATTTCGGGGTGTCCAGTTTGCCTAAATAATCCCTAACCCAATCCTCCTTGACCAGCGGAAAGTTGTCCTCTCTCCTGGTTCTCTCTCTTGTCTCCGGGCTCTGCAGTTCATTGGAAGTAGCCTTAGCAGTAAAGACAGAAGCAAAGAAGGCATTTAGTAACTCTGCCTTCTCCGCATCCTCCATCACCAAAGTACCCACCCCATTCAGCAGCTACCCCACATTTTCCCTAGTCTGCCTCTTGCTGCTGATGTGTTTGTAGAAGCCCTTCCTGTTGTCCCTGACATCTCTGGCTAACTCTTAATTCCAAGCGGGCCTTGGCCTTCCTCTCCTTGCATCCCTGCATTCTCTGATCATGTTCCTATATTGTTCCCATGTGGTCTGGTCTTTCTTCTACATGATGTATGTGCTCTTTTTCTCATTAAGTCTACCCAACAGCTCCTTGTCCATCCACAGAGGTGTCCTGCCCCTCTTGCTCAACTTCTTTCTTGTAGGAATGCACTGATCCTGAGCTTGGAGAAAGTGGTGTTTGAATATTAGCCAATTCTCATGGACCTCCTTTCCTTCTAAGACCTTGGCCCAGAGGATTCCTCCAAGGAGCTCCCTGAAGAGGTCAAAGCCGGCTCTCTTGAAGTCCAGGGTTACAATGCTACTTCTTGCCCAGCTTCCTCCTCGCAGGATCCTGAACTCCAGCGTTTCATGGTCACTGCAGAGAAGACTGCCCCCAAACCTCACATTTCCAACTAGACCGTCTCTGTTTGTTAGTATCAGGTCTAGCAGAGCCCCTCCACTTGTTGGCTCATCTACCACCTGCATCAAGAAGTTATCTGCAAGGTTCTGCAGGAACCTCCTGCACTGTCTCCTCCTAGCTGTGTGGTCATCCCAGCAGACAGCAGGGTGGTTGAAGTCCCCCATAAGGACCGGGGCCTGGGATCATGAGGCTTCTTGCAACTGCCTATAGAAGCCTCATCCACTTCCTCTCCCTGGTCAGGAGGCCTAAACTCCCACCACAGTCTCACCCCTGCTGGGCTGCCCACCCACAAGCAACCAAAACACATTGACCCACCCCCTGTCCACACCTACACACAGCTCCATAAAGTCCAGCTGCTCTCTCACGTAAAGAGCAACTCTGCCACCTCGCCTCCCTGTCCTGTCCTGTCCTTCCTAAATAGCCTAAAGCCATCCATGGCCACGTTCCAGTCATGGGAGATGTCCCACCAGGTCTCAGCAATTACAATGAGATCATGGCCCTGCAACTGCACACGCATCTCCAGTTCCCCTTCTCCATTCCCTGTGCTGTGGGCATTTGCATAGAGACATTTGAGTTGGGCTCGCAGTGCGCCTCTCTTTCTGGCTGGGGCAGCTCTCACTTGTCTATGTGGCCTTCAGTAGTTCTCCTGCTTGGCCGTTTTCCCTCTCCGGGCCTGGGGCATCTTTCACTGGCTCTGGAGTTAGGCTGGTGTGAGTGACACAGCAGGCCATCCCTCACATTATCACCTGCTTCCCTGATGATACCCTCCTCCCCCTTCACAGCTAGTTTAAAGCCTTCTCTGTTAGCTCGTGACCAATGACCCTCTTACACCTTGGAGAAAGACAAATCCCATCTGATGCCAGCGTGTCGGGTGCCATGTAAGGCTTCCTATTGCCCAAGTTGCGGCAATGACACCAGCCATGGAGCCATGTGTTATCCTCGTATTTCTTTCCATATTTCTATCAGCACTGGAGAGAATGGAAGAAAAGATGATCTGCACACCTGAGTTCCTGGTTGTCTGACCCTGTTCTCTAAATTCCCTTGGATTGCCTTTGAGCTACATGTTGCTGCTTGTTCTCTTCTCACATGTAGGACCATCAGCGGTATTCTCGTAGTTGCCTTCAGCAGTTTCCCTCAGGATCCTCATCTCGCTATAGCCAAGGCAATCGCTGATGATCGTATTCTGAACAGGTTGTTCTTTTGGGGGAAGAATTGGCAGCAAGTTCAACAAAGTGCCACCCTTGATTGGCCTCTCTGACATTTAGATTAAGAAGATACCTTCTAGAAGCCTCACAAATTGTTTGCGTACCACTGTTTGGTAAAGTATGGAAAGGACATAAAAGAGGTTTTATTGTTGCAAACAGGCAAAATGTAAACAACCATTGCTGGGTAGAGCAGGTGATTTAGTGACAACAAATGCAGATAAGGCTGAGGTGCTCATTGCCGTGTTTGTATTGGGTTTCTGAAATGAGGTGTTGCCTAGAGAAAGTGTTTGAGGAGGAAAGGAATTACAAGTAGTAGGAGAGGATTGAGGCAGGGATATCTTGGGACATCTTGAACAGGGTAATCCTAGGTGACTGGCTCAGATGTATTCAAGGCTGTGGGGAGAGCTGGACTTCTAGGCTGAAAGGTCATGAAGATTGGGTAAGGTTCCTGAAACTTGGAGAAGGCAAATGTTTTCCCTTTTTTTCCCTCCTCCAATAAATAAATAAATAAATAGAGCAGGACCGTAGGCAGCTATAGGCTGGTCAGTTTGACTTTTTTTCATGGAGTAGTCCTCTTGGAAGCTCTTTCTGGATGCCTAGAGAAGGTGGTGATCATTTGGAATACCCAGCATGTATTTTTTTAAAAGTCATGCTTGACTAGTGGGAGCACCTTTATGATAAAATGACTAGATCTGTGGATGAGGGAAGGATATGAATGTTTTCTACCTTGATTTTAGCAAAGCTTCAGTATGACTTTTTACAGTGTATTTGTTTTTGGTAGGTCACAACAGTCAGGATAAGTGGAATACTAAAAGAGTAAGTAAAAATGTTTGGATGGCTCAGTGTAGTGGTTAATGTTTCATATTCTACCCAGATGCTTGTTACAAGTGGAGTTCCTCAAGTGTCTGTTCTGTGACCTCTCCTGTTTAGTATCAGTGGCACGGAGGAGAAGATGGAATGCACTTTCAGCAAGTTTGTGAGCAAGAAGAACATTGTGGGTGGATGTACCTGGCATGAACAGGTCTGCTGTTCAGAAGGATATTTGTGGGCTGGAGGGATGGGCAGACAGGATCTTTATGAAATGCAGAGTCCTGCAGTTGGGATGTGCTGGCCTCCTGCAGTGGCTCAGCATGAGCACTGGCTTCCCACCTGGGAAGCTTTGCTGGAGAGGGACCTGGAGTTATTGGGCAGTAGGATAACATGTGAGTTAGCAGTGTGTTGTAGCAGCACTGAAGGCTAACAGTGTATCAGCAGGAGATGGGCTCTGTCAACAGGACCATAGCCAGTATAGATTGAAGGAAGTGAACGTTGTTCTTTGCTTGTAACCTCCTGCACAAATAACTGCTTTCATTTTTGGGTGCCTTACTACAAGAAAGGCATTGATAAGTACACCTGAGGGTTATCAGGACTGGTCAGGTGGAAGTTGTCTGATGTTCCTCAGTTGTTCATAGCTGTTTGACCTTGCTCTGTACAAAAGTGGGAAGCCTGCTGGAATAAGTACACGTATCACACTATGGAAGGATGCATGAGACACTAGCACTGGCTTCTTTATTGCTCTACTTGTGATGACTCCTTGACATGGCTTCTCTAGCAGTTTCAGAGTTTCAGAAAGAGTTTCTCCAGAGTTTCAGGTTTCTACTGCAGCAGATGGGGGAATCCTTGATAGTGTGTCTTGACCGCATTTTGAAGAGGAAAAAGTTTAGAAGCACTTTAACATGGCAACTAATTCAAACACCTAGGGTTATGATAGGGAGGCTTTTTTGAGGGTTCCCTACCAAAGTGCCCTCGTCCACTTTTTTTATGTTTAGAATGGATCGATACATTTAAAATGAAGCTGTTATTTTATTCTGAAGCTGTATTCTGAAGCTGTATTCATTCTGGTTTGACCTGTACTTTTGAATATTGTAAGATTGAATGAAAAAATAGATGTTGTGATTTTGAGTGGGAGAAAAAGAAATGGGTTTTGTTTTCAAGATTGTTTTAAGAAAGTGAATGAAAATATGATAATTACATATAAAGTGTGCTTTATACATTGGTTTCTTCTATTAGCATAGTTTTTTTTGGCTCAGAAACTGCCTTAATTTTCATTTCCAGATTATCTAATGACATACTAAATAATAATAATTATTGATAGTGTTTTTGATTTGTCACTGTCCAGCTATAATCAGGTTCTTTATTTTTCAGAAGTTAGACTTTGAATTTAGTAAGAAAATGTATCAATTTCTGCCAGTCTCAGGATACTTGACAAAGGCTATAGCATAAACCATATATGTACCATATGATAACTTTTAAGGCCTTTTCCATGATATGGCTTTGCAGTAGCTCTGTTGTAGTGATGCTTTTTCTCATAGTTGGTGTACAGTGGATGATATGTAATTTAAAACATTTTTTATAGGCATTGTTTTGAATTCAATTAGTGTTTAAAAAAATCATGGCTTTTTAGCTGTAAAAATTCATTGTTCTCATTATTAAAAACACATCTGCTTAGTTTGCTGAATACTTGAGAAAGCATGTAAAGAACTGAATGAATGGAACAGAATACATATGTATTACACAATACACATTACATAGAGTAGTAAAGTCGTTTGGTTACTTAATATTTGACTTGTTGTGAGCACAGAAAGGAGAAATGTCATGAGATATTTATGTTTCTTATAGTCAAAAAAATTTAGCTGACTGTGATGTCAACCATGTTAGACTTGGAGAGTCTTTTTCCTCTTCTCATCTCCAACTTTGTGGGATGCAGAAGCATTGCAGTCCAGAAGGGCAGGAGGTTAAGTAATAACTCTGGTTTGGAGGTCCAGTAAATTCTTAGAATCCCATGATTGTAGGCTAGTATTTTACGGCTCTAGAAGTATAAGCATAGTTTAGTCATAAAAACCAATTCTGTGTAGTCAGTGAAAGAGAATAGTGAAATACAGATTGAGCTGACTTTTAAATTGCAAAAAAAAAAAAAATCTAGCTTCGCTTTTCTGTTCATACCACATTTTATGAGAAGAGAGAAATAAAATACTGAAAGCCAAAATATTAGTTATTAATGACTGCATTTTACTTGAACTTGCACGAGCAAAACCAGTTACTGGAATTCAATGTTATCCTGAAGTAGTTGCATAATCAATGGTGGCTTTTTTTTTTTTTTTTTTCTAATCAGGGTTGTAGAATGCAAGCATGGATTCATTATTGATTTTTTCTTTTAGATAAACGAACTAGTAGATGCCCGAGATGTCAGCATTGGAGCCTGGTTTGAAGCTCATATAGAAAATGTTACCCGAGCAACAAAGGGACATAAGAATGGTAAAGCTCAAGGAAAGAGTGGTAACACGTATAAAAGGACTAATGGAAACTTAAGTCAAGATCATTCTAGAAATAATTTGGACAGTACACCATCCACATCTTACTCAGGCTGTATGGACACTGATGAAGAAGCTATTTATCATATCAAGTATGATGAGTAAGTGCTCCTGATATTATTTTGAAGACATCACATATTGTTATGTGGTTTTGTATAAACCAAGAATTTCTTGAAGAAGCATGGAACCAAAGAAAGCAAGTTCAATTTTGCAACTAAGAAAAAATATTATACATAACACCTGTCAGTTGGATATAGTGAATACTTTGCGAGTATTGAATTTTTTTATTTCTAAGTTCTGGTCAAGTATTAATTTCTGAGTCATTTATGAAACCTAATCCATCCTCTTTTATAAGAAAAGGAAATGGTAAAAATGATTTTTTCTAAAAGTGTTTTCCAAGTAAAATATGAGTTTAATTAACAGTCTGGTTAACTATGGCCCTTCATGGTGGTTGCAATTTAATGGAGTTTCTTATCAACAGCTTTGTACCATTGCATTCCCCTGAGGAGATGGTCTTTCTTTTATTTTTTAATAACACCTGTTGAAGCAGCAAATTAAGCTTCTAAAAAAATAGAGTCAGTAAGAGTTTTTAATTTCTTTTACTGAGAGTAGTAAATGTTCAGGGTGAGATTTAAGGGTAGACAAACATCAAGTATGTTCAGTATTGGTTTTCATGAGGAAATTCAATTTAAACTTCCAAAATACTTTTTTTATTAAAAAAAAATCTACAAAGCTGGTTTTGACAGGAAAATTTTAAGCTAGAACAGAACACCTTTCTGGTGCCTTTAGTAGTAGTAGAAAAAACTTAAGGCATATTTTGACTATATGTTGAGTTCAGATACAGTTTTATATCTCTGAACTTTTAAGCTTGCCTGCTTAACATAATGCTGAAAGTAAATGTTTAAGTATTTAGTGAAATATTAAAAGCTGTAAGAAGTGCGTGGAAACAGTCATCAAGGATGATGATAACTGAGGTGTTTCTTTTAAAAGGTACAACTGCATTGTGTCTTTAAGACTAACTTTGCAATACTGCAGATGTACTTAAGTGAGTCATGGGTAAAGATTTGTGAGAAAGCATGTTTCTAATTGTTTCAGTGAAATTATATTTCTAATTTTGTGGATATTAGTATTCTTCATCAGCAATATCATATGAAGTGTAGAAAGTGTTACATGGTTGTCACTGAAGTCACGATTATTTACTTGCTCGGTCTAAGTTGAGTTTTTGGAAAAAAAAATATTTAAAAGTTTTCTAGCAAGCATAACCTGTACTTTTATAAGTTACATAGGTTTATTTTAGTGGAAGTTAACATGCACATTTGTTGAGTGGTTTTGCGTGCATTCATAGCACTTTGTTTTCATGGACTGATGCTTACCTTTTTTCTCATCCTGAGGCCACACATGTGTGAAGGACCTACTTTCCTTTGAAGGTGACCTCCTCTCACCTGTGTACATCATATGGCTAAACAAGGAGGTCACGATGTGCTTTGCCACTCAATTCTGTTCTGCTTCTAATCAACTTAATTCTCATCTAATTTCTCATGTCTTTTTACTCATTTGAGGTTCATATTGTATTTTAAGTTCTTTCTCTGCACACAGTTACTTGTTCATGGATGTTCTACCCCTCAGCTTTGGACGGTGCTGGATGCTGTCGGACTTGACATTCTTTGGTCTGACTGTGTTGTTTTCTGTGCTGAAGAAGTTCTCCTTTCTTTTATTGCTATACAAGATGATTTTGCTGGTCAGCCTTTCAGCTCTGCCTTTTCCACAGTAGTTACCTTTATACAAGAGATGATGTTCAGTTTCAGAAGTGAATGAAATCTGACTTACAAATGGATCTGTAGAGCCATCAGAGTTCAATACTTTGTAGAAAGACTATATGTGTGTCTCTGACACAGGCCCACAATTTACCAAATCTTCAGTGACGTTGAGGTTCTACACCTCTCCTTTTTTATCTTCCAGTTTAAAGAAATGTCACCAAAAAGAAGGTCAGAGGAATAGGTTACAAATGGTCCTTTGCAAACCCATGACTTTGATTTCAGGACTTGCAGAATAATGGCAAATAAATTTTACTGTCCTTTGGGTTCTGGCAGATTTGGTCTGACAATACAAAAATGGAAAAGCTGAAACAACATACGTTTTATTTTTATTGATGCCTGGAACCAGTCATTCTAGAGGCAGTATTTAGGTAGGAGTTACTGGAAAGTGCTTCAATCATACTACTTAAAAGCATCAACAGGTTTTGTTTTCATTCTGGCTTTTTCTTTCTAGCCAGAGATATTTCGCAGTCTTGTCAAGAGAAGTAGTTAACCAATCATTCATTCTTTCCCAACAAGATAACTTCTAATTGACTATGCTCTCCAAAGAAATGGCTTTCTTAGAGGATAAAGCTGGACTTGTCCTTGTCTTAACTAAGCTGGTCTTAGCAGGGGCACTGCTAGATTTTTATGTCACAAGTCCTGTATAAAATTTTCATTTCCTCTCTTCCTTCTATTGCCTGTTTCAGAGGTCTGTCTACAGCAAGTATGAAAGGGAAAAATGGCAGGGCTTTTCTGGTAAAGAATGTTGTGAAGAGAAATTAGGCTTTCTGTATGAGAACTTTGTTACAGTAGTTTTCATCCAGCAGTCCCTCGTGACTGTGACCACTGCCAGTTGAGAGCTATGTATCTGTGCTTACTTGGTAAGGAACAGAATAGCTGAATTTCTTCACTTCAGATGCTGTAGGCCTAGCATTTCATTACAGTACTGTTGTGTCTGAGACGTATCTGTAGAGGGGTGGTTCTTTTTATAGAGAACATGTCTCCGTTGGGAGGAACAGCACCTATAAGTTCCAGATTAAACAGAGTTCTTCATAAACTGAATAATTAAAAGCCATGCTCTACATGCTTGTGAGTGCTGTCTTCCATCAGTGGAGGATAGACCAGAGGACTAGTTTTATCAGTACTGTCATTCTGTCAGCCTTTGGTATCAGCCTGCCTTGTCATCCAGTCGTGGTAGCAGTGTTTTTGTTTCAGACTTCCTCTTGTGCTTAAGTTTCTGAAGGCAGCCTTTTGCCTTGAGGTTGCCTGTTCATACGTGTGTTCCTAATTCTGTCACTATCTCCTGCCTCCTTTTCTGATGCTTTATTCATTGTATTTCTGTTTCAGCTTTGCGTGTGCTAGTATTGCAGATGGACACTAGAAACTTTAAGTCAGTGTTTGATACCAAATTTCATATTGTGCAGTAATCCAGCCTTCTGCCCCAAGCAACTGTCTTTTATTATGAAAGAATACAGAGACTGTAAAGCTGAAATGTTCTTAAGATACTGAAGTTAACTGAGGTAGCTCTAAATTCAGTCTTTGCCACAGGTGCCTGCTTAAGAGTCAGAATTAGATGATAAGCAGTAGCATTGAATAGCTTAATGTGACACAATAAGACAAGTCTTACAGTACTGTGTCATACGAAAGCTTGCAATAGCCACACTCTGTTTTTATTGTGCAGTGTTTGCTACGTTTTGTTTACTTTCAGGGAGACAATACTCGATGTGAGAATGGTAGATACTGGATGCTTAGGTCTTCGTTAAAGTAGTGAAAAGACTTGTTTTACAAACAGATGCTGTTTTTTTTCTTGCATTTTTTGTTCAACTAATAAAGGCCTTAGTCTATTTACCTTTACCTTACCTACTAATCTATTAATCTTGCCTTGGTTGCCACCAGGAGGGCTAGAGGTGTTTGCAGTCTGTGAAGTGTCAGCATGCGTAGCTGTCAATACACAAATAATTAAGTATAAGTCACAAAGTCACAGAATGGTTGAGCCAAGTGTGTGTAACTTTTTATTTGGGATGCTCCCATTCTGATGATGATACCTGCGGGGTATTGTATCAGTCAACAGAGAAGTTGTGTTTTAGGGTGGTATGTATCTGCATTACATGGCATGAAGTATGCTATTCTCTGGTTAACTCTTCTAGGCACTTAGCAAAATTGATTGTCTGTTTTTACCATGTTTAATAGAAGTTGTGGAATGATGCCCTCTGAGCCCCTGCAGAACTAGTTCTCTGAGATGTCTTTGTGTCTCAGTCCATGGAGAAACTGCAGACCCTCTGTTTTGTTCAGGATCTGTGCTGGAGGATTTCATGGTTCGTTAGAATTTAAATGGATGTCTTGTCTCTGATGCTGTGAAGAGCACCTCAGAAAAGTGGTATGATGCAGTTGGAGCGGACTACTGTGCCCAGCCTGGTTAAGGCAATTTAGGTATCCAGATGGCCATTGCTGTTGGTGAGAATTCCTCAAAACCTCCGAAAGGTTCATGGATTTTCACAGGCAGAAATTAGAATACTGCATCATTCTAGCCCCTTGTACTCTTCCTTCTTGTCAATTTTGTATATTTTTTCTTGTTAAAATAAACCTGGTCTTTGTTGGTGAGCTTTGTCTTCATTGGTAACAGGAAGATTTTCCCATGAGACTGACGTTGCAAAATATGTCAGCCTTGTTGTTATACGGGCATGTTCCTTGTCTAAAAGAGATTATTTTGTTAATTGTCCAGTGGTCTTCAGTGTGAATATATCTATTAATCCTTACTGCCATTTCAGCTCACTTGAGTGGTTTCCTCTCTCTGGCTTCTCTCACTGCACATTATGTAAATGTAAGTTAAGGTTTCCTCTGGGTGCTCCTACCTGTCATTAATGTAGTGAAAACTGATGTTTGCTGTTAACTTTCAGAGCCTGTGGAAGCCAGCTTGCTGTTTCATCTCCTCAGGAAGACAAATTTCCTGATTTCTTTCACTTCTACAGGAAGAATTGATAGCCTACTGTGTTTTTGTTGTTATATTACAAAGTTTCAATTAGGACCTAGTTTAAGTTTTGACTTAGACTAAACTTGAATCTGACTTTTGTTTTGGTTGGGAAAATAGTTTATTTTTATGCCAAAATTTCACGTATCTTCAAATAAGGCATGTAAACTAGGCCTTGCCCAGCTTGCTTGTGACCAAATCCTTCAGGTGGTGGCTTCAGTCGCTCGTGTCACTAACTGAGAGATTAAAGGATACAGTGAATTTCAGAGCTGGCTTCAGTGGATACTGACAATATGAAAATCCATTGCAAGACTACTAAGACAGACTTACACTTTACCTTAAGCATACCCTTTCAAGGTGCAAATGTGATGGTAATCTTACCAATGAATATCTCCATTTTGGACATGTTCTAGGCAACTGTGCTGTGCGGACAGCCCTGGTGAGTTTTTTTGTGCACAGCCTGGCAGAGCAGGCATTACCATGAAGTTATCCTTGCTTGGACAAAGTGCTGTGGGCATGGTGGCCCCTGCGGTTTCCTTAGGGAAGACTCAGCTGGGTAGTTTTTGGTAGCAGTGCATTCACATGTATTCCTGGTAATGCCTTTTCCCCTCCCACTCCCAAAGAAAAAAGTGGAAAGAAGCAGAGTATGCGCAGATCTATGTTTGTTACAAAGGTGCTTGCTGGCATTTGTATTTATAATGTGGGCAGTGCATTTCCTGGAGTTAAAGTTACTGGTGAATATTGAGTGCATCACATGAATGTGTGAAGAATTCACGTTAACTTTTTTCAGTGTTAACTTTGTTCAGTTATCCAGTAACATGTGAGTTACTATGAAGTTGTTGATACTTGTATTGTGCTTAAGTCTATAGAACCATTAAGAAGAAGAAGAAGAGACATTCATAACCCCAAAGACTTTCAATGACTTTGCAGCAGTGTTTGAAATTAAAGGCACTTATGAATGTGCCATTGCTGTACCTGTAAGTAAACTTCACCAGGGATTATCATTTCTCTATAGGCATTATTTTTAATAGAGCCACCAGTCTCCTATAAGCTGTGTAAAAATTTATTAAAGAAAAAGGAGGTGTGAAAAATAACAGTAAAAATAACAGTAACCTTAGAGCTTGAAAGTCATAAAATGGGTGACTGATCTCAGTGACCTGGGACATCTGTTAGTTTCTGATGTTCCTAAATATAAATTGAGCTAATACAGTTGTATCAGTCAGTCAGTGGTAGTTTTCATCTGGAGGAGGAAGTTTACAGTTTAAATACTGCTTAAATATATTGACAGAGGTCAATCTGTACTCATGTGTTGTGGGTCTTTTTTTTTTTTTCTTTTGGGAAGAATTTGTGACACTGTTTTTAACCATTCTAAGCTTACTGTCTGCTTGAGCTATTGCGGGATTGGAGACCCAGGAATATTGTGTTAGCCAGGAGAGAGATATAATTAGAAACTCTGGCAACACACTTTACTTAGGGGAATGGGAACCAGTACAAGATGAAAAAATAAAGGAAAAGAGGTGGAGATTATCCCATTTGACTTATTT
>VZSV01000155.1:623275-665413 GCA_013398735.1 Nothocercus julius
CTTATTCCAGTGTTGTTCAGTGTTGAAGAAGAACAGTCTTTAAGTACAGGATGACTTCTCATAGTCAGGACAATTAGTTTACGTTTTACAGTTTTCTCAGATAGCTTTAATTCTATTAATCTAGGACTAATCAGGGATACAGTCAGTAAAAGAAATTGTCCTTGAAAGCGGAGTGAAGAGAAACAGTTGCCAGTGAAGGCTAAAGATGTTACTCGATACCCGTTTTGGAAAAGTAGAGGACAAAATAAAAAAGCATAGTGGTGTATTTCCAGTGAAATAATTTAGGGATTTATAGGTCAGAGAAATAACTGATAACCAGCCACTAGCGATAGTGTACTTTTATAGACTTCCACATTTTTTTTTAAATGTGTGTATTTATACCTCTCTCTATATCAGGATTTCACTGAATTGTCATAATGCTCAAGAATTTTAGTCCTTCTGTGTGCAGTGTAAGTAATGATAGTTTTGCATTCTTGAGAACTTCGTTATTGGTCTTGTGTCAATTCAGTATGTATGAGTTTGTTTAGTTGTTTAGGCTGAAACTGTTCTATCTTCTCAAAATTATAACTTTGTGTTGTTGGAAAGCACAGGACAATTTAAGGAAGTGAGAAGGCAAATAAACAGTGGTCTTAAATAGGTGCGTCATTCCTTGTTCTAAATACTGTATTGTCAAGAAAAAAGATATTTTCTGCTTGAAAGTATCTCCTTAGCTGAAGAGATTATCGAGAGTAGAACAGTATTAAGTTTTTTTTTCTTCCTCAGAAAATGATTTGTAGTTGACACTTGCTTAAAAGGGATATTTTCAGAATATTTTTCACTCAAAGTACACAGATAGAGGTGTTAGTGTGGGACTTAGTAGAGAATTCCAACAGGTGACACTTCTACTAGTTCGTAAATTGATTTTTGAAACAAAAAAGACATAATCAATGATTATGGGCTGTTTTCAGATGAGGTGGCCTTCTTCTTGCCTTACTTCCCAGCTAAGTACTCCTGTCATTTAACTTATGTTCAGCTCAGTACTTTCGTAGCTGTAGGGTGAAGTGTTTGCTGATATTTCTAAAAAGTAACCCACTAAGTGAACATTACTAGTTTTCATCTCACTGAGGCAATCAGAACAGTTTGCCTTGTGGCTGTGCAATAGGGACAGAACAGGATAAATAAATAGTAAATAGGTAAATAGGATAAAGGAAGAGTACTTTTTCTTTGGAGGTATCCCTTTGGGCAGGATTAGCAGCAGTGCATCCTGCAAACAGAGTTTTATTTCATCTTCCATGAAGAAATGCCCAAATAATTCATTTTGTACACAATTTATTTTTCAAATATTCCTTGTAATCATATTTAGTTGAAATATATGTGTATATATAGCTTTATGTAATGTTAAGCTCAGGAAAAAGCGCATATCAGCAAAGTATACACAAATTTTAAGCAATAATCTCAGCATTTAAAGTTGGGAGAATAGACAGTTATTTCTTCTAGAGAATAATAGTTCAGTGGAGAGAAATTTGAGTAAGTCTCAAATTTGAGGAGCCACAGGCCTTCATCTTACTTACCGTGGAATTCCAGAAAGGGAATAAAGGCAAGGGCTAGAGCTGCATTACCTGTGCAGCAGAATCTTGCTTTAGCAGAATCTTTTCCCAAGTATAATAGATTTGCTTGGACCTTCTGTCAGAAGGTATTATTATTGTTATTTCTTTTTATTTATTTTGTTTGCTTGTTTTGGTCTAGTTAGGCTGGATTACTATTGGGAGCATTCAGTTCCTGTATTAGCTGCATATTTTTTGCTAGTCCCTTGTGCCAATTCAGTATGTATCAGTTTGTTTAGTTGTTCAGAAATCACAGAGACATTATTAGTGCTGAAAGAATAGGAGGCCTGCTGGGGAGCAGTTTAGGTCTTCATTCGATGAGTTTTGAGTAGCGAAAGCATGCCAGTTTGATGCAATTGTCCAGATTAATTAATGCAAATTTAAGGTCATTTCTCGAGTAGCCTGCTTATTGCTTTACTGCTGTTAATTTCAAGAATTGAAAGAATATGTAGGAAACCTAAGTGCCAGGTTTGCTGTGGATTTACTTACTGTATCACCTGTGTTTGATTAACCTGAAGGTTAATGCATTTATTGCATGGTTTGGATTTATTGGTCTTAAAGTGTTTGACCAACTGTCATTAACTGTAAGCCTTACTTTTTAAAGGCTGTACTTTCTACCAACTACCAGCAAGGTTGTCAAGATTGTTTCTACCAACAAGAAAGAAAATTAGGAGGAGCAGATCAGGGGAAAAACTGAATGTTTGTGATGGCTGCTGAGAAAAAAAAATTCCTAAAAGAACAGACCTGATAAACTATTTTTGTTACACAATCAGGGAAGGGAAAGCTTTGCTCTCCTAGTTGCCATTCAGGAATCCTCCTGTGAAATGTCAACAGCTAAAACTTTAGGGTTCTTCTGTAAACTTGTACTTGGGGATGAAAGAAGGTGTATAGTAAATGAGGAAGTGATTGAGCTCTTTCCACTTTCTACTTATTAGTCCTTTTGTTAGCCCTAAATTTTCTCACATGACTGAACACCAGAGGAAAGGTTATTCAAAAAATATGTCTTCTGGTAGCTGTGTGCTTTCTGTCATTCTATATACTCAGCAGTGACTCCAAAGCAGCTATTTTTCAAATATTCTTGCTAGTTTTGACATACTTGCTTTTATAAGGTACAGCAGAATACTAAATATTCTTCTTTATATGTATTTCTTATTGTTTCCAAACTTTGTCTCAATGCTTTGTTTTTCAACTTTTCTTCTATCAAAGTATCAATATCTTCCACCCATATAAAACAAGCAGTGCAGTACTACACATATGGAAGTTAGTTTTTCCAGTATTTTGAATGAAAAATATTAGGAAAGTAAGAAATATTAGGAAAGTAAGTTCTTAGTTCTTGAGTAGTGCATTGCTAAGGAAGATGTCTATTGAGATAGGAAATAATATGAAAAACTTGTTGAGCTAGTATTGACATTTACAATTAGAAATAAGGGAGTTCTGATTTACAGTGAATTCTTAGGGGCAGTATTCATCTAGCTGTTAGGACTATAGTTGCTGTTATCATTTCTGCTTTTTAACTATTAGATGCCAAGAAGAGTTAAAAACAAAGAAAAAAAGAGATAATAGGATCTTAAGTTTGTTTAAGTTCAAAGGCTGAATTATGTCAGTTTTATTTGAATTTTACCAAACCTAAAGTGGCCTAATTAGAGCAGAATTTAGCGTGTTGTGCTCACTAAATTAGGTTTGATATCTGCTGTGAAACTTGCAGATTCTCTGTTCTCTTTAGGGTCATCTTAGGATTTTAAAAGAAAGTCATCAGATAAGAAAACATCTTTATTAAAGATACTAATGTCTAAGAGTCTTTTATTATGGTTTGTTGGCATGGGCTCTTCACTGAGTTTTCAAGGCTGGTTAAAAATTTGTATTTGTTTTGTCTCTTTCAATTGCTGCACACCTACCTATTCCCATTTTGTGATACTGCAATTACATATTAGCCTTATGCATTTAGGATCTTAGGTTTTAAACTAAAATGGTGTGATTTATACAAATAACATTGTATGGTATGCTAGTCATGTTTACCTGTGGTAAACTTAACATAACTTGAGTAGCATTATCCGATATCGGTCTATTTTCTCTGTACTTATTCTGGTAATATTCTGGTATTCTTCATGGAAGATAGAGAAACTTAAAATTTATTCTTTATTTAAAAGCCTGATTTGTATGGTGGCTCTATGTTTCACTATAGAATTTGCTCAGTTTGGGGCAAAATGTTTTGGGACCAGTTCTAATAATAGAAGAAATTCTGCTTTAATGGTAGTGCCTAAGCTTTGTGCTGTGTAGTAGTGTTCATCAGTTGTCTTGTGGAAGCATTGAATCAAATCTAAACCAAATCAACTCCCCTTGTAACTCTTCCAAAAGGAAGTTTCTGAGTTTCTGAACGTAAGTCTCAGAGCAGCCAGTAAGAGAAGAAATTCACTCAGTGAAGTCTCTGCCTTTCTTTTCTTTCCTTCAAGAGCAGTTAGTTTCCTTATGTCAAGGGGTGTCTGTTTTGTTTGTTCTGCTCACACTCGCTAGCAGTCGTCTTTGTTTGGGTTCTTTCATCAGATGCTTCTGAGAACAGAGCTGGCACCATTGTTAAGAAAGAAGAAGATCTTGCAAGTTCCTCATCCCTCAGCAGGAGGGATTCTGTTCTGAATTGTGCAGAAATGGGGAAGAGAGCACAGAGTTGATTCTGGAACAAAACAGCTCTCAGTGATGAAGGAAAAGATGAATTTGTCCAAATGTCTCCCTGGAAGAAGAGAGCCTGAAAAGGATTTTAATTTTAGAAAAAGAATAGATTTGCAGAGGGAGGTTAATATTTATGAATCAGAACTATTCTAAATCACACTTGTTTAATTCTTCATGGAGAGTAACACTGGAACTTCCTTAATGTGCACTGTATTTTTATAGCTGGGCTTGTCTCATACATACTGTTTACCATTACGATCTTCACTTGGTTCTTTCATTGTGTTCATAAATGAAATCTTTACTATGCAGATACTTAGATTGGTTTCCATTTTCATCTTCAAGTAAACTCATTCTCTGTTTATCCTGTTTTCTGTCTTCTCTGAATTTTAGGAAGGATTTGTTGTAAAATAATTGGATGAGTATTCAGAAGCTCAGTTGCTTATGTTTTTGGTAGCCTGTTGTAATATAATGCTATGTCATTATCCAGGCTTATCAATAAAATAGAAGTTCTCTCATTATAGTTGTTTCTAGCATTGTTTTCCTTAACTGTAAATGAACCAGTTTTTTTGGTGTATTGTGGTTGGGCATATTGCAGTTTTAATAGATCACCAGATAGCTGTAGGATAGTTCTTCAAAGGGAAATCTACAAGACAAAAGCTAAATACAGAGATTGACTTTGCAGTAAATGTTCTCAATTTAAAAAAAAAGGAAAAAATCACAAGCTCTGAAGATTTGCATCACAGGACACAGTGATTTGAATAGCAGCTGTATCCCAAATATCTGTAGACTATTCTAATATAGCAGACTCTGACAGTTAGAAAAATCCCTAAATGTTTTGGAGGAATACACTCTGGATTTAGTTTTTAAGTACATAAGGATGCATGTTTTTCTTACTTGGCTGTTGGTTTGCCTACAGTACAACCAATTTTAAACTGCTCACAAAATCACGAATGGTTGATATCGGAAGGGACCTCTGGAAAACACCTAGGCCAAAACATCTAGCACATCACCTGCGTAAGCAGGGACATCTAGAGCACGGGGCACAGGATTGTGTCCCGATGGGGTTTGGAAGATGTCCAAAGAAGGAGACTCCACAACCTCTGGGCAGCCTTGTCCCTGTGCTCTGTCACCTTCATGGTCAAGAAGGTTTTCCTCAAATTCAGGTGGAACTTCTTGTGCTTCTGTTTGTGTCCATTGCTTCTTGTCTCGTCACTGGCCATCACTGAAGAAAGTCTGGTCCTGTGCTCTCTACGCTGTCTCATCAGACACTTGTGCACACTGACAAGATCCCCCCTCAGCCTTCTCTTCTCCAGGCCCAGGTCTCTCAGCAGCTTCTCGTAGGGCAGATGTTCCAGGCTCCTGATCATCCTCGTAGTCCTATGCTGAACTCTCCCCAGTAGCTCCACGTCCCTCTTGCGCTGTGGAGGCCAGCACTGGACACAGCACACAATGTGCTGAGCAGGGCTGAGCAGAGGGGCAGGATCACCACCTTCCACCTGCCAGTAGCACTATGTCCAGTGCACCCAGGATTGCCGGTGGCCTTCTTGCTGCAGCGGCACGTTTCTGCCTCATGGACGGTCTGTAGCCTGCCAGAACCCTTCAGGTCCTTCTTTGTGGAGTTGCTCTCCAGCAGGTCAGCTGCAGTGTGGGGTAGTTTCTCCCTCGGTGCGGGTCTCTGCACTTGTCTTCATTGAATTCCCTGAGGTTCCTCTCTGCACAAATCTCCCGCTTGTCAGGGTTTGTCAGGGTCCCTCTGTTGCAGTTTGTATTTTTTAAACAAAACAAATTTGATGTTCCCAGCAATTTTAAGCCATATTTTAGATACCAGCAAAATAGAGAATAAATAAAGTCCTAGACACACAGAACGAGCCCTTAGTGCCTTTTTCCCCCCTGCCCCCAACCCATCTGTGTAGTAGCAGACTGATATGTTAGATTTAACAGAAGAAGTGTAAACAAATATAATGATCTCAGGTAAAAGAGAATGTCTCCACTGGTATCAATGAACTTGGGATAAACTGTTTTAGAGTGGACATCAGAGATGTGTCAGAGACTCAGCTGCTCCTGGGAGTAGTTTATATACTTCTTACATACTTCCTTATCCAGTAAGTTAAAATGTGTGTTTTCCTCAAAAACTGTTAAAATTGGTTGGCTACAGATAAAATTGCTGGAAAGTCATTAACTCATGTTTTATTAGTTAGTGTAGAATTGCAATTGTACTGTTTGATAAAAGTTTATAAAAATCTGAGTGTACTTGCTAAAATAAGTATATGATGGGTGTTTATCATTCATATTTTTTTAAAAAAAGTATTTTTAATAATAGTTGTCTGCATGCAGTAGACTTTCTTGTTTAGTAGTGTGACCTCATCACAAAACACCTAGTTTTAGACTTTTTTGCTGGTCTAATAATGGAAGTTTTGTTTTGTTTACTTACAGAATCAAAAACCTTGCTGTTTTTAATATAGCATTTTATTTTTACTTTTTTTTTTTTTTTTTTTTTTTTGGCATTTTAATTGTGCTGCTGCCAATATTCCACCAGCAGAGGAGGAAGAAGACAATTGCTCATAAACCTCAGGAATTTGTGTTTAATGTTCTGGAAAATATTGTGTAAAATTGTGGAGAAAGCCATAGGGTTTCCACTGAAAAAGAAAAGATCAATGAAAATTTCTTAAATATGATTTAATGAACTATTTTCTTGCAATACTAATACTGTTGCATTTGTTACCACATCTTGTCCAGAAAAGTGTGGTGTTAAGAGAAGAAAGAATGATCTTCCTGTTCAAAATTTTTTTTCATTCTAAACTTTTCCTTATGCAATCTAAAATGGGAAATATTTTTAAATTGTTACCCCAAGCCTCAAAGATAGCTTTGTTTCTTGCTCATTGGGTGTTATAATTAACCTCTTTTAAAAAAGAATTGATGCGTGGAATGTCGACTTGGACTATATTCATCCTGTGGATCTGATACGTTATGTGTACAGAGTGAGGCCTTCTTTTAAAGAGCTATGTTAAGTGTGTTGCTGTGTAAGTTAGTGGAGAAGTAACAGATATATGAAAGCAGAATTAAACTAGTAGTACACTGTTCTGAAAATTTTAGTTTTGATATTCACTGATTTTTCATTGTTGGTCTGCTTGGAACATTGTCTTTTCTGGGAGCAAATTTGGTCTGTATCTGTGGTGAACCTGACTGCATTCCAATTACAGATTTTTTATTTTTTTTGAGAAACTGTTCTCAAACAGATTCTAAGCTTAGTCAAATTACAGGTCTGTATTTAGATTAAAATTCAATTTTCATAAATATAATAGCTTTATATAGTCTTTTTATGTTCCCCATAGACGTTTAAAAAAGATGCTTGTAATAGATATTGTCTGTGACTTTTTTTTCTTTCATAGGAGTAGTAATTATTACTGTTAATTTCACTTTTCAAGGTACCCAGAGAATGGCATAGTAGAAATGGACATCAATAATCTTCGTCCACGAGCAAGAACCATTCTGAAGTGGAGTGAACTAAAAGTGGGTGATGTGGTGATGGTTAACTACAATGTTGAGACTCCAGAAGAAAGAGGATTTTGGTTTGATGCAGAAATTACCTCTTTGAGAGAAATTTCAAGGACTAACAAAGAGGTTCATGCTAAAATTCTGCTGGGGTAAGATTTGTTTGACCAATTAGTAAAGTCTGTTTACATATCTTAGAAAGTATGTTCTTTTTGTCTACTGGTCATCACTAAATTAAAATTAATGTGATACTTCATTTCCAGAGTTGTTTGAGTCATGGGATTACAGTGCATGGTTGTTAGGGTGTGGATACTTAGTCACGTAGTTGGAATTTTTGCTTTTCCTGAAATTGCTAGTGGCAATGATAGAGTTTTTTGTATTCTCTGCAATTCTGGGGGTTGGAATATACGTATCTAAATGTATACAATATATATTTACCAAAGCTGAACCATATATTTTCAGTAATTTTTGAGTCATTTGAGAATATATATTGAAGGTGTTACTGAATGTTGCTTATCTCTTCTTAGTCTCTGAACTGACTGTTGCAATTTTTCAATGTAAAAATATTTATTAGAAAAATACAGTTTGTGGTAAGTAGTAAAGTGTTAGTGGAACTACAGGATACATTATTTTACTTGAATTCTTACATGGGCTAACATCTTTTTTTTTTTTTTTTTGGTTTTTTTTCCTGTTTGATTTAACAACTTGTATATGAATCTTTTGGAATCATATTTTCTGCAGAAATCCTATGACATTACTTTAAATAAGTGTGTGATTGCCATCTTAGGAAAGAAAGGATGACCAGGATTTATGGACAGTCTGGCCGAAGAATTCACCGTACTCTTCCCCCTCCAACAGCTTTCCATGTTTCTTTAACATAGTGCTTTTTTCACCATATTGTATTCACAAAGAAACTGAATACAATTGGATCCAATTGGTCATCTCCATCCCTTCAGAAGAGGGAGACAAGAGGATTTGTACATTTGAGTGAGCATTTGAGTGAAATTGATGTTAAAGTTTTAAAGTTGAAAAATGACACTGAAGTGAAAATTTCTTTTTACTTACATGATTGATTCAATGTTGGCGTGTCCAGCATTTATTCAGTGAATAGCATCATAGTTTTGGATGTATATTCCTTAATATGAATAAAAATATTTAGATTTTAGAGTATTTTTCATTATGAGAAATGAAAAATGCTGGATATGTAGGAAGAGTAGCAGTGCAGAACTTGATTAATTCTAAGTGACAGAAGAATTATAATTTTATGCCATTCAAAATTTGTTTAAAAGTACACTCAGATCTACTGTGGGGAATATATTGACTTAATAACTTATGCAAATAGAAAAAAAAAATGAAAGTGAGAAATCTTAAAAAAATAAAATGTTTTTTGTGTGGTGGTTTTGCATTTTAGAAAAATAGGAATATTTTGTAGAAAATTTTCTAGTGTTATATAAAGCAGGCAAGAGAACTTGCTTTAGAGACAAAGCATAAAGAATTGAAATGTGGAACAGTAAGAAACTGAATTGGTAATTTGAGTAATTAACCATTAATTTAAAAAGTAGGCGTATTTTAAAATATGAAAGTAAATCCAGTATGATTAATATTTTTCTCATACATTTAATATTTATAAAACAAATTTGTTCTGAGAAGCACAGGGATGGCCTTCATGACTTTCTACAACCAGAGTTGCCCAAAGACCAGGTCATATGAAGTTGGAATGTCTGTTTATAGCGTTATTTAAAACAACAGTTTTCAGATATTTGGGGTAGTGGTTGTTGCTTTCTTTTTGGCAGGGTATCTTTCAGAACTTTTTCCATTTCTTTAAAACAGAAAATGTTTGGTATTAGCAAAAGCAAGCACTTATTTCAAGTGATGACTAGTTACAAAAATTTTGTTCCTACTAGTTGTGTTTTTTGTAGTACAGTATTTTTTAAAACCTTCATAAGCTCGTTGTTAAGGTTTACATTTAAAGATGGTAAGTAGAAGGTAGTATGGTCTTCCATATAGTATTTAACTACCCTCTGGAATAAGTACAGTATTCTAAGGTACAGTATTCTATTCTAATTTTTTTGGACATATTATGTTCATTTTCTAAACAGTTTCAGTGAGTATTCTGTCTGATAAAAAAATCAAAGTGTCATTTATTTATTGATAAGATTATATATATGTGCAATACACCATGATGCTTTATGGGAAGTAAGGTGTTGTGATCCCTGTTGCTTCTATAATTTATAAAGGAGTAACTCTGAATCAGCAGGGCTACCTAAATCAATTAACAATAGTAGTACAACTCCTGATAGTGATAAACTGGTGTGGTAAACTACATGCTACAACAGAGATTTCTTTACATTTCAGGTATGTGGGTTTCTAAAATGGCAAGGGATTGTTTTATTTTAATGTTATTAATATAATGTTATCATTAATAAATTATTTCAAATAAACATATAATCTATCCTGAATGTTTTGTGGATATATATTAATAAATAATGAATTTTGCTCTACATAAGAATAAACTTGGTAGGCAGCGAAGGGAGTCGACTCAAATACTGAATTGCTTCAGAAATGTTTGTCTCTGTGACTTTTGCTATTTTAGAGAGACTTTATATAAAACAATTGAAGCAGATTTTGTTGCAAAATAGTGCAACTTTTGATTGGTGTATTGAGCTTGATTGCTTTTTACAGAGGTTTCTTGGAGCGGTCTTCTCAATGACAGGAAATAACAAGGACATGTATGTGTGTTTATGTTAATGCTTTAGAGTTGGTAGAACTTGTGATAAATAATATTTTTTTTACTGTATATGTTGGTATGCATGAGACTGAACAATGAAAAATAATGCATCTTTATACAGAAGAAGTAATCATATACTAATAATTGTCTTTCGTGCTGCATCTTTGTTGCAGTTGGAAGTTGTAATTGTAGAATATCTGAAACATATCCAAACTGGACTTAATGTATCTTAGATATGAATAACGGAGAAACTCTGATGCTTTTAACATGCTCTCTGCTACTTTGCCTAGGACTATAGTCTTCCCTGACTCTATGCACGCTTGCAGCTCATCATGGTCTTCGTGTGCGGGGTTATCTCTGGACTGGCTTGAGCTGAATTTCAGGAATAGCTCTGAATTTTTGAACATCCTTAATTCTTCTCCTCTTTAGGGAATATCTTACATTTCGTGATGAAAGCAGTTATTTGTAATCTGTATTTGTGTTCTCTGCATATTTAAGGGCATATACCAAGCACCTGGTGGTGGAAGATAATTGTAAGGCAAATTCTAAACATTTTATCCTAACTTTGGTAGTTGGCTGACCCCAGCAAATCAAATTGAAGTTGTTGATATGATGATTTGTGAATTTTTCCTTACTGGACTTGAAGATAAATTGGGACAAAATTGTCTCTTCTTCAGTCAATACTTGAAGGTTTGAATTTGGCAAAGACCTTTGTCAATACCATGAATTGTTTTTTGTATAAACCTTTGGATTAATTCACTGGTATAAGTAAAATCAGTTTATTCTGCAGATTCTGTGTGTTTTTCATCAAATGAATATTTAATGAATTCAAGGATTTTACAAGAGTAATGATAATGGAAGGTAGTAGTGATGTAATAGGAAGGTAGTTCTGCAATCTTTATGTGAGTTTTTCTGTTTCTAAAAGGGATTGATTTTTTCTTTGTTTTCAGACTGTTCTTTTTTTATGCGTTTGTGTTTATTTAGTTAGTTATTTAGTTACGGTTTTATACATTTAATTGGCCAAACTTTGAGCTGATCTTCCTCATTTTTATACAATTTCTGCTTTTTGTAGGATGTTTTACATTTTACATTTGCTTGATTTGTTTTATTCGTGGTTTGACAAACGTTATTTTCTCACAACACAGTGTGATGTGTCAGAACTGTCTACGTGCTTCCTGTACATATTCATTCTTGGCTGTGCCTTCTATTTTTTTTGAACAAGCTTTTTGATTTTTAATCACTTTTTTACTTGAATTCATACGTAATATTTATTTTTCTATCTTTGCAAAGATAGCAAATTAAAGCATATTGTTACAGAATAGTGAGCAAATTATTGCACTGTTTTTCCAGACCAACTCTAGAATTCCTTCTGCTTTTCTATATTTCTATCTATCTGGTCCAAAATAATGGTCTTGGTGATTGCACCTTCTTCTCATAAACATCCAGTGTATTACTGTTATTTCTTATCTCTCTCAGGATAGGTATTCAGCCTGTCATGGTGGTTGTTACGATGCTGTGTAGGTTATGTTATGTAGGTGCTATGTAGGTATGTGTTATGATGCTCAGTAGTGCAGTCCTGATTTTTCATGTTTCTTACTCAGGCGTTGAATTTCAGTCCATTCAGTCCTTTTTACAGGTGTTTCCGTATTCTTGTGGTATAATTCTGTACTCAAAGTAATTTCTCATTTTATTTGTTTGCTTTAATGTTGCATCTTTGGTACTTGCTGGTTGATCTTACAAGACTTTGGTTTGCTGAGATACAGAGTAATAATACGATTTGCTTTGGGCCATTTTTCAAACAGCTTTCATAGTACAGTGACAAGGGTTCTAATGAAAGGTTTTGTGGACTCTTTCTTGACCGGCAATAAATAAGTTAAAATGCTGAAACATCTTGCCTGAAGATTTCTTGCACAAACATAAAAATTGCTTTTTTCCTTCTAGGTGACAAATTCTCTGAAAGAATTAATTCATGTCTCTCTCTCCTCTCCTCCTATGAACTGCAGCTGATCATGTCCTTTGAAGAGGAGACCTTCTTTTAATCAAGGCCTGATTAAATGAAGATATGTTCTGATAGTCCATAAACCTACGGGGATTTTTTTGTGGTTATCCTGTAGAGCTGATACTTTGCTTAAGTGCACCTGATAAAATGCCTTTCCCCAGCCATTATATGTAGAGATAGCTCTTCCTGTAGTACACAGCCTTACAGAAAAATCTTGCATTTTTTGCTATGTGTAGGCTAACAACATACAGAGTACTCTTGGGCTCTCACTTGGTTGTCTTGTTGGCAAAACAAAGATCCTCTGTTTGTGATGTGTGCCAAAAAGGGATCTTTTGGGACAGAACATCATAAACTGTGACATTGCAAAAGGCTACAAATTAAATGGTTTATTTTTAGACCTTGTATTAGATATTAAATAATGTTATCTCTGTTGACTTTTCTTTCTGAAGAGGACTCAAGATTTAAAAGATATAATGGACATGAGGACTGAATTTTATTCAAGAGACTTACAGTAGTGTGCAGTGCCTCTTTCTATGCAAAAAGAGAGTCATAGTCAAACTGCATGCTGGGGTATAAGACAAAGTACCCATAATGTACGTGGACACCCTGGACACTTCTTTTACTAGAAGAAATCTGTCTCATCTCCTGACAGTTCCTCATTCCCAATATGAAAGGCATTTGTCCTGCCTGCCTGCCACTCCTCTCCATATCCTCTGGGTCCCTAGCTGGTAATATAATATAAAGCCATTTATACTTGATCATTAGTGTAGCAATTTGTTTTCCCAAAAAGCAGGAAAAGTAGCCTAGGTGCTTGTAAATCATGTTCAGTCATTCGGACTGTGAATGTGCAGTTTTTGTCACAAAATTTATAAATATTTAGGTTTTGGAGGCCAAGTGTGTATTATCAGAGATAGTGCTGTCTCTCTAGCTTAAATGAAACAGTTATGTGAGAGCTCCTTGATCCTTCCAGCTTAGAGGAAAGATTTGAGGAAGAGCAGACAATTCCTTCAGAAGAGCAGCTAATTAGTTGCACAGCCGGTGTTGTTGACAGGGATACAGCTTTTAATATTGTAGGACCCATTCTGAATATCAAGGACTGCTAGGGAGAGATGGCATCCACCTGACAAAGTGGGGCAGGAGTATCATTGCTAACAGGCTGGCCAGCATGGTGAAGAGAGCTTAAGATGGTGGAAGGAGATGATGACCCACAGTTAAGGGAGGTAGAGACTGACAGGGGTGGTCAGCAAAAGGTGCAAGGTGGTGGCTGCAAGGAGGATCTCAGGAACACCCATCCCAAGCCCACATCCTAGGAAACAAACAGAAAAACAGGAGTTCTGCGTGTGGTTTCAGAACTAGCACATTGTTGGAACAGTTCTGAGATTATGGGACAGCTCTCATGACAAAAATGAGAAAGAGATAGATAAAAGCTCTTCAAGTAAGTCAGGTAGGGAAGAAAGGGATGGGGATGCCATAATGTCAAGAAATTTGGAGGTGTGGAGCTTTTCTGGAGGTTGAAAAATAACCTTTTTGTGGATCAGATCGGAGAAGAGGCCAGAAGGGGTAACATCATGATAGTGCATTGCAGCCCATTTAATAAGGATGAGAAATTAGACAAGGCCTTCTTTAAGAAATAAGAGAAAAATCTTAGTCACAGGCAGTGGTGGACTTTTAACCTCCTTGACATCTGCTGACAGGGCAACACAGTGGTGCACAAGCAGTCAATAATATTTCTGGAAGATCTGGGGAATCAGTTGGTGAAGATAGTGAATGGGTCAACCAAGGATGACGCACAGGTAGACAGGCTGTTCACTAACAAGGAAGAACTGTTTGGGTAGATGATAATCAATCCAGCATTGGCAATAGCGACCACAGAATAGCAGAGATAAAGACTTGGAGGGACTGAAAGTAACACAGTAAAGCACTCTGGACTTTAGGACAGCATATTTTTTTTTATTCAGGGATATGGTTAGTGTGGAGAGAGGAAGCCTGCTCTCTATCATCTTTTAAAAGCCTTGGACATCAGAGGAGGTTCCCTGGTGACTGTAGAAAGGCAGATGTTGCACACATCTTCAGAGAAGACCAAAATGGAGCCACAGGCCAGGGTCTTACTTCACTCCAGGAACATGATAGGACTGTCTGTTTGAAAGCTCTTGTCTTGTGAAGGTGACCATTTGGAATGGCCAGCATGGATTTTCCAACTGTAAATCACACCTGATCAACCTGCTTCCCTTCTATCATAAAATTATTAGATGGCAGAGCAATGGATTTTGTTTACTTCACCTTTAGACACTGTTGCCCACAATATTCTCATAACCAAGTTAGGATGTTTTGGTGGATAACTAGATGATTAAGAAAAATAGAAAGATTGGATGGTTATGCTAAGAGAATAATGGTTAATGGTTCATATACTCTGTGAGTGCAGGTAACACATGGGTACTGCAGAGGTCTGTACTGGGACCTCTCCTTTTTAGTATCTTCAGCAGCATCTGGAGAAGGCAATGCAGTGCACTCTCACTGAGTTTGCAGAAGGCACCAAGTTGGTGGAGATTAGTTGATACACTTCAGGAAAGGGCTGCCATTCAGGGAGACCTAGACAGGCACTGGGAGTGAGTGGGCAGAACCCTTACGAAATTGAGCAAGGATAAATAGAGAGTCCTCCCGCACCTTAGAACAGCCTCTGACAGCCTTACAGTCTGGGAACAGACTTGCTGTTCTTTCTTTTCTGGAAGTCTTTCTATCCTGATAAAATTCCTATGAGGTTTTATTACTAGAGGAGCCGCTTTTGATCGTGCTTTCTGAATTAACATCCTCAGTCCAGTGGTATTCACAAATCTTATGATGATAGTTTTTAAGCTGATAACTATGTGCGCTGCAGCGACTTGTGGAAATGTAATATAATTCAAAGTCCAGATAGAGGACTTTAATCTTTCCTAGAAAGAATCACCTCTGGTTTTAACTTCTGCCTCTTCCTGATGTAAGAGGGGTCAGTGACAGATCCAGGCAGCTGGAATGATGTCTTGCGCAGATTGTTGGTTTTGTTTAGAGCCTTGTCATTCAGGCCACAAATTTGAACACAAGTTTGTATTCCCTGGACTCCTGTTTAGCTTTCTCATAATGCCAATCTTGAATTTGCCGAGGGAGGCGATTTAGTAACAGGATCTTTACCCTCTCCTCTTCCAATCCCGTGGCCTTCTGCAGAACCTTGGACAGGTCCTCACTGCTGAGGCACTGCAGGCAAAAGGCAGATCTTAATTTTTCTGTGTGTGTGTAATCTTCATTCAGTGCTATCTCCTCAGTAGAGTTCATGTCACAGGGCAGAATTATCCTCTCGAGTTATCTTGGTCATTTACAGATAAACTCACTGTTGCCTCAGGTCCAGAAGCATTCCTTATTTTTTCTGGGCATGAATATCATACTTTGTCTTTCAATTTCATTTCCTTTATAGAGCCCAGGCTAAGGAAAAAAAGGATAGATCCTGCGCTTCCAGACCTTCACTTCCATAGTCTGTGCCTCTGGTCCCATAATAGAACTTTTCATAAATACTTCAAGCATGATGAACTTTGGATATATACTGTGTGGCTGGTACTGAGGTTAAAAGCAATATCCTAGATTTTCTTTCTTTTTTTTTTCTTTGGGGTAAGGTCTGTGTGAGGGCAACCTAAACACCTTCTTCATATTCGGAGAAAAAGAACTTGACTTATTTCTGCATGCCAGAAGAAAAAGCATTTTTTTTTACTCAACTGGAAAGTTCTGTCTTTGTTCTTAAGTCTTTCTCATTAGAGTGGTTCATGTTATGAAAATAACTTTAATTAAATTAAAAGCAGAGGTAACACTGTTCATTATTGTGCATTTTTATTTTCATGATAACCCAAATGGCTGTGAAACATTCTGAGAGAATCTTGAAAATATACTCTGGTTTTCAGTTTGCATACAACACAGAAGAAAAGAACCTCAGTGTAATTCCATGCAACCTATCAGAATTTTATCATATTAATAATACAACATGCTGTCTTTGGGAGAGCATGTTATTGGAAGAGAGATTTGGGAAGATTCTTCTGGTCACCTTTGGAACAAACATCGATCTCCAGTAATGTCTGGTTAGGATTACAGGTGTTCTAGGATTACAGGTGTTCTATGGGTTCTGTGGGTTTGTTGAAGCCTCTGTAAACAATGTTAATTAAAGCTACAGTTTAGCCAATGTTAGTTTTTAAACAAATAGTGTTTCTGCCTTATGTCACGTTTTGTTCATTTTTTACATTGCAAACAATGCTCATACATTACATTCATGTCAGATTGTGATACTGTTCCATTTTACCTCTTTTGAAATGTATGTGCTGTTGTCTGCATTTGTTTTAATTTCAGTTGATAATGACTTAAATTGAATACGTTACAGTGAATGTGGCAGTATTTTCTGTCTCTCAGAGAGTGACTCTTTGTAGAGATTATTTAGAACAATAACACAGTCTAATGAATTTAATGGAGAATTATTAATAATTTAATTATAATAAAGGTTTGTAAGCATTTTTCTAGCACCTGGGAGTTCTGTCATGAAACCATTTTTCTTTATTCAAAGGTAAAAAAATGCATAAAAAAAAGTAATTTCCTACTTCAAAAAGTATATATTGAGCAAATGAGGATGTAAGTTCATGCAGCAGAAAGTGAAAAGAGGTGCAAAACAAACAAACAAAAAACAATGATATGATTCTGCTTTGAATTCTAGGCATTAGTTTCTGAACCCAAAATATTTTAGGGACGTGATGGTAAGAACAATTCTAACAAGCTTTGTAGATGGTGATAATGAAAAAGTTGTTTATATAATTCCAGAGAAAATGTTAACCAACTGTTCTGTAGTGGTACAGGATAGAAGACAAGGATGCTGCCTGAAAACTTCGTTATGCAAGGATATGCAAGCAGGAGAAATGAAGGCTGGTTGATCATAAATGGGATGTAAACAAAGTATGGCATATAGAAAGATACATCCTGAAAGTGAACTAACTAACTTTGGTAACAAATTTGGTCACATTGTAATTTTAATGTGGTTTCACAAGTGAATTCACATGTTCACAGATTATAGCGAGCACTGTATGTCTTAGTGCATGTTGAAATAACTTTTTGATAATATAGAAGGTAAAATGCTTAAACCAGGGAAAAAAAAAAAAAAAAACAAAGGCAATTAGCATTCTGTGAAATCTCCCTCAATTCTTATAGTTTGAGAGATTTAGTTAAAACTACCATATCTTTGTCTGATTTTTCTACTTTATCACATTTTCCTTTTTTAAGTTGTTTTTGTTGTCTGGAAGGCTGACCTTTGAAATAAGCAGGACAATGCCAGAAATCAGACTGCTAATCAACTGTGATTACATTGTATAAGTACTTTGCAACCTGAGGGTTTAAGTGGAGAAAAAAAAATAGTTAAGAGGGTTAAGATTTCACTCTGTCTGTGGCTTGTTTATCTCAAAGGATAGCTTGTACTAGGAATTCAGCTGTGTTGCATTGCCTGGCTCTCTTGTGAGGTGTATTTTCTTTAAGGAAATTAATGTACTTTCCCTAAATATAAATGTTGTCTCCTGTATGGCTTAAGGTGTTTTTGGTCTCATTTTTAGAGTGAAAGGTGAAGAAATGTAGAAATGTATTTCTTGCTTGTGTGACAAAATAATATAACCACATTTTTGTTACATAACCTTAATTTCTCTAAGACAATGACCGTGCATCCTGATCACTGTTAAAAGCTTTTGCCAATTGACAGAAGAATTAGGAGTTGCTTTTAAGAGCAACTACCAGGGGTTTTTAGCTTTGGTGAGACTAGAACTTCTATTACTAGCTATCAGGTGTCACACTGATAGTTGATATTCCACAGTAATTTGTGGTATGCAGTGTCATAGTTATTGGAATATAACAGCTTTTTTTTGGTGTTTGGTAGCGTTTTGTTCTTACTTGTGTTACTCAGAGCAGAATATAGTGTTTTTTCTAGGAGACACGCCTTTAGAAATAACTGATTCTGGAAGTTCACAAAGAATTAAAAGAATCACAAAAGAATTAAAAGAAGGGGGACAGCCAGAAGTGGAATATCTACAGTGATCTGTATTATTGAAGTGATCAATGCCATCTCTTTTATCAGTTCTATCAGTTTATGTGTGGAAATATTATTGCTCATAGCAAGAAAACTACAGTGCTATGGGAGAAAAACATACTTTTACCAAGTATTCAGAGCCGAATTCTCTTAGTATTTCAAGAATTCTAGCATTAATTAGTGGCTGTTTAGTTTTATTTAACTAATTACAGAACCAAAAGTATGAGGGCTTCAATGCTTTGAAGTTCAGATTCTGAATACATGATCTTGGGGTCAGGAAAACTAAAACCCATCTGAAATTAAAGCCCATCTGGTGTTAAAGCCCATCTGGTGAGGGATGTGAAGGGCATCAGGAAGGCATTTTTGTGTTACATGTTTGGAAAGCTGTGGAAAGAGTGTGGGCCTGCTGGTGGGACAGGAGCCCTGATGATGAAGGACACAGAAGTAGGCAAAAGATGCTCAGTGCCTTTTTTGTCCCAGCCTTTATTGGCAAGACCAGGCTTCAGGAACCCCTAAGACAAGAGGAGAAGTCTGGAGCAAGGAAGACTTACCTTCAGTAGAAGAGGATCAGCTGTGGGTGTATTTAAAGGACTGAATCTGCAAGACCAAGGACCTCACGCATGAGGGAGATGGCTAATGTCATTACACGGCCATTCTCAGTCATCTTTCACAGGTTGTGGTGCCTAGAAGACATTCCTGAAGGCTGGAAGAAAGCAAATGTCTCTCCTGTCTTCAGGCATGAGGATGTTATGAAATGGAGGCCAGTCGGCTTTGCCTCGATCCCTCAGAAGGTGATGGAGCAACTAATCCTGTATGCCGTTTCTAGGCATGCTGAGGACAAAAAGGTGATCAAGAGAAGTCAGCCTGGATTTATGAAGGGCAAATCATGTGTGACCAAACTCATAGCCTTCTTTCTATGATGACTTGGTAGATGAGGGGAAAGTGTTGGATATTGTCTCCCTTAACTTTAGGAAAGATTTTGGCTCTCTGTCCCGTAATATGCTTGTAGAGAAGCTGATGAAGTGTGGGCTAGATGAGCAGACAGTCGATTCAAAACTGAATGGGTAGGGCAGAAGGTGGTATACCACCATAGGTGGTACAAAGTCTAATTGGAGGGGTCAGTGACACTAGGGGTCAGTGTATGTTCCAGTCCTGTTAAACTGGATGAGTGGACAGCGTGACCCTCAGCAAATTTGCTGATAATACAAAGTGGCAGGAGTGGCTGAGACATCCAAGGCTGTGCTGCCCTTCAGAGGGACCTGCACAGTTTGGAGAGCTGGGCAGAGAGGAACCTCATGGAGTCCAGCAAAGGCAAGTGCAGGGTCCTGCACCTGGGGAAGCACAACCTCAGGCACCAGGACAGGCTAGGGGTGACCTGCTGCAGAGCAGCTCTGCAGAGGAGGACCCCGGAGTCCTGGAGGACGAGAAGTTGACCATGAAGCAGCCATGTGCCCTTGTGGCCAAGAAAGCCAAGGGCATCCTGGGATGCACTAGGCAGACAATTGTCAGCAGGTGGAGGGAGGTGGTCCTGCCCTCTCCCCAGCCCTGATGAGGCCACACCTGTAGTGCTGTGTCCATTGTTGGGCTTCCCAGTAGAAGAGATACAGATCCTACTGGGACATGTTCAGCAAAGGGCTATGAAGGTGATGAACAGGCTGGGTTATCTCTCCTGTGAGGAAGTACTGAGAGTGTTGGGCGTGTTCAGCCTGGAGAAGATACACATCTCATATACGTGAGATGTTTGTGAATACCTGAAGGGAGAGTGTAGAGAGGTTGGGGCCATACTCTTTTCAGTGGTGCTCAGCTATGAAGTTGAAAGGCAACAAACACAAACTGAAGCACAGGATTTTCCACTGAACAGAAGAAAACACTTCCTCACTGTACTGAAGGTGTTGAAGCATTGAAACAGATTGCCTAGATAGGTTGTGCCCATCCTTCGAGATACTGAAAATGTGGAAAGGTCCTGCGCAACATGGTCTAGGTGACCCTGCTTGAACAGAGAGATTGCCCAGATGATCTCCAGAAGTCCTTCCCAGACTCAACTATTCTGTGCTTCTGTGGTCTTTTATAATAAAATAGGTAATCAAAATCTTTGCTTTCTCGTCCTTAATAAAATTATTTTGCCTGTGGTGCTTTTTTGAACACTCCTACCTTTTCAGATATTTTTTAAATCTGTTTTTGGATGTTTTAAACAAAAAAAATAGTTAAAAAGTGATTTTATTAACTTGTTACCAATGGAATTCACGCCTAATAATGTACTGAGCTCAGGTGTTTCTTGTTTTTCAAAGATATGGATTGCAGTAACACAACTTTATTTTGACTTGTGACCATAGCTTTTCAGTGTTTCTAGTCTTGTCTAAAAGCTGTCTGTGAGTTATTATGTCATGAGAAACTTCTTTTTTTTAAACAAAAGTCATTTTTAAATTAGATGCACCTGTAGTTACGTACTTATTAATATCCAGCATACTGTTCAACTTCAGTGACTATTTTAACTTTTCCTTTCAGATATTCTTAAACTTTATGGTATGTTCGTGTATTTTTTATAATTTGCTTTGTATTCAAAACAGATAATGCTATTTAAGAGAAACAAGAAAAATAAGGCACAGATGTTAAAGTATATTTGCTGCTATGTATTCATATTTGAAATAAGTCCTGGAAGAATCAAAATGGACAGGTAAATAGTGGTATAGATAAGAAAATCCCAGCAGACTAACTAGATTGTTAGCTTTGATGGAGATCAAGTATCTTGTTGCCATGGTTTAGAAGCCCAAAGAGCACAGCAGCATTAAAAAAAATCCCAAACAAACAATCCTTCCCCCTAAAAAACTTCAGAGGGCTGTTGGGCTAAGGAAAAGAGAGCTAAAAAAGGCCTTTCAGAAAAAAAAAAGTAGCAGGGAAATCCTCATGTACTACAAAGCTTATTCTTGCTGTCCTTAGAATAGCTGCAGTCCCATTAGCGGAGTAGTGGTTTGGAGTGGAGATGTTCTATCTATTTCAGGCATCATTTTCCAGATAAATAGTTTATTTTAAGCAAAACCTGCAGATTTTGTCTGAAGTTATTTAGGGACCATTTTTATAGTATACCTGCAGAAGTGGTAAAAGACAACTGGAAGAATTTAAGTGCCATATTTATTCCTATTTAGAGTCTGAAAGCATAATTTTATGTTGTCAGAGACATAATTTGTATTTCAGAAGCTGGAGTTTGAAGTTCTGATCCAATTTCATCCAGATTGAGTTGCAGAAAATCAGACTTTATGTATGTCACTGCATCATGTAAAAACTTATAAATAGACCTGATGGGTGTTTTCCACTATGTACAGAACTGCTTTCTAGAATGCCCCCTAGTGTACAAAAGAAGATGATCTTAATATCGGGATTTCTGGTTCAGGAAAGTGAACTGTTCTCAATCTATATTGAACTATTCTCCATCTGTATTTTTGATTGCTACATTTACATTGATAAAACGTTCGTTCATTCTCTTCAATATACACTCTTTAAAATTTCTTATCGTCTGCTGTTTAACTGTCTGGTGAGTAACAGGGCACTATTTCTCTCTGAAAGGTGAAAGACGAAAAAAAGGTTGCAAATATAGATGCTGAAGTGAGTAGCTCTTCATACCTGCATGGCATTTACAGTGACAAGAAAGCCTGGTGTTGGCTGTGATTGTAAAATAGTTCTTAGACAATGGTAATAATAGGGTAGAGACAGTAATGAGATTTAGGTGAATTATATGCAAGACATCCGTTTGTGAACAAAGTATGCTTGTATATTTATTTCCCACATTTCTTGAAGTAATAGAAGTTCTCCAACTCATTTAGATTTGTGAATTTGATTGTATTCAGTCACAGATCCCAGATGACAGTAAGCTATTCGGAAATTTTTGTTATGGCATATATCTGTATTTAATAGGGATATCTACCTGTCTGTGGTTTGATTTAAGTATGCAGCCATGAATTTTTAGTAAAGATATATTGCCTAATGTGCTTTCTTCAGAAGGATTCTGAAGTCATCTCTGTGATTATTTCGTACAAATACGTCTAAGAAGCCCTAGCTGCTCACCTCATTCCTACGTATTTTATGGCCTGTGTACACTCTAAATATATGAAAGTAGTTTTTTTTTTTCTTTTTTTCAATCTTACTGGTGATCTTCATCTCAAGATCAATTTCCAGTTTGGCAATATGTAATCATTATTTTTAACCATTATATTTAATCATTACTTTACAATTATTCATTTTCATGTTTTCTGTGCTTGCTAAGAGATACGTGTAATGGTGTAGCTGCGCTTTGCTTTTGGCAGAACATTACATAATTTTCTTCAAATACTGAACCGTAACCAGTATGGTAATTTGTTTTTTCATTTACCGTAAATACTCAGAAAACCCCTTAGTCTTATTCTCATCTGACCTGGTATTAGGCTGATTGTGTGCTGATTCTTTTCTTTTATGTCGAGCACATCCAGTATCTCTGTGTGGGAAAGACAAAAAAAAAATCTGTTTTATTTCTGGTGTTGCAGGAGATTTACTGGATGTTTTCACTGCAAACATCATAGTCTTGGTAAAATATTACACTTTAATTTTAATAATTAAAGATATGTTTACAATCTCATAAAGATATGTTTACAATCTCGATTCCTTTAGTTGCTGTGTAATTTCAGATTTCAGACTAGTTGCTTGGGCCAAAAGAAGGGACTGCAGGTTTATGTTTGAGCTGAAGGAATTTTTGAAGAGAGAGAAGTTCAGCAAAAAATCTTCATACTTTTTTTTTTCTATATATATATATTTTTGGTGGCTAGGTCTCGCTCTCTGAAAAAAAAAAAAAAAATCTTTTGCAAGTAAATTAATTTATCTTGTGTCAGAGTGTTAAAATATGTCCAGTATGAGTCTTAATGAAAGTTCCTACTTTATTTTGAGTTAGGTAGTAAACTGAATGTGGAAAGAGAAAAGACAGTGGAGAAGGCACAATACCATGCTGAGGAGGGAGGAAAATAGAGCATTTTGTAAACGTTAGTGTTTTTATGGCATTTGCTTTGTAGGTACCATTTCACTTGGATTAGAAATTGAGTAAATGCAAAGAAACTATTGGGAGCGGTAAACACCTTTTCTATAGGTTTGATGTTACCCACTCCTTTAGAAAACTTTTGGCATTGGAATATTTTGATCATGGTGCATTGTTATTTATCACTGAGACCTCGATTTTGCTCTAAAATGTATCAACAGGACTACAGGATATTAAAACTAGTATTGTACATGTCTTTGTAGGATTGTTTTTTCCTTTTCCAAAACATTTCTGAAGTCAAAGAAAGGCTTCGGAAGGGCTTTTTGTTGGTGAAGAATTTACGAAAATCTTTGCTATTGCTTTTCTTCCTCTAAAGATTTCAAGTAGTGCCTATTATTGTATCATTTAAAAATCATGATTCTATTTCACTTTTGATTGTCTGCTTTTACAATTATGTTAGTAGAAATATTTAATGTTTGATAAGTTGTCGTCAAGGGTCTTTTTTATCTGATTTGCTGTATATACAGCCAATAAAACTATTTTAGGTTTTAGAAGTAGCATTATGATGTTATGGGATGCTGTCAATAAGGACATAATCAGCTGTGATTTCTGACATGGCAGCCAGGTAATCTGAGTGTATGATTTAGTCTTCCTTGTATGCCAGTGTGAAGTGTATATTTTGTATTTTTATATATTACAGTACTGTACTCCAGTTTCTTTATGAATTGAAATAAGCGTTCTATCGGTGTGTGGGGGGGTAAGCTATATCCCATTGCATGAGATTTCTTGATTACAGAAAATAAATTTGAGAAATCAAGTTTAATGTTCCTTTTATTTTTATTTTTCAGAGGCCCAGAAGACACAATAAATGATTGTAAAATCCTTTTTATAGAGGAAATGTACAAGATTGAAAAGCCGGGAGCTTATCCACTGACATTTGGGGATGGAGATTTCAAAAGTATGCTTTTTTATTATATAAATAAGAGTATAAAATAAATATTTGGATAGTGTTTCTTTAAAAAGTACAAGCATGTAGACATAGTAATTAATAACTTTGAGAAAGCAATAACATAGAATTCTTATTAGATTTCAGCTTTGAAAGTATTTTTATTGTAAGATGATTTTACTACATGAGATATTTAGAAAGAGAGTATTTTACTTCTATTAGTGCACAGTTGGGAAACGGGCCACAACTGATAACCTCAACTAAGTTCTTAGGCAGGTTTCCAGATCACCAAAGCTACAAAGATAAGGATCTCCAAGCCAAAGCTCCTCCTTCTATCAAAAAGAAGGTACTTACTATTTAGACTGACCTTTTTGACACCGTGCCTTCTCATCATCATCCTGCACCATCAAAAGAAGGAGCTGATTCTAGCTTATCAGAAAATAGGGTGACTTTTTATCATAAGTTTAACAATGTAATAAAATTAGAAAATGTGTAATAAGATATTTTTTATGATGGGAACACTAAGAGGTTGATCTCAACCACTACTGATTACTGAATTAAAAAATAAGACAGTCTTCTCATAATCTGGATTTATAATCTAAAGCAAAGATATTTCAGAATCTTTTTGTGTCACTGTCAGTGCAGAAACCCAGTCTGTTAATGGTTCATTTGTGCTCCTCTAAGAAATTACTCTTTTTTAAAGGAGCAAATACCATTTGCCATAGTATTTTTAAGAGTGTAAATTTATATAAATTAATTCAAAACATTTTTTTAAGGTTTATTTACTTTCCTTAGATTATTAAAAGAATGTCTTCATTAGGTTTTGTATGATTAAATTAGATAAAAATAGGCATGGGTTGTAATTATTTGCTTAGCTGTTAAATTTAAGAATAAGGTAGGTAGTTTCCAATTATTTTATTAAAATTCTGCAGCCCACGAAAAGAATGAGGGTTAAACAGAGAGAAAATTAAGAACCTACTCAATTAAGAACTGAAAAGTATATTGCAAAGTCTTACGCAAAGCAGAAATAAGAGTTTGTTATCAACTGTAACTAATCAGAATGAATATTTGTACTATAAACATGATATAACTCTCCTAGCAAAAGAAGAAAATATGAAATAAATTAGGCAACTAACCTCTACAGTATTGGTAGGTGTGAGTAGACTGTCTCTGACAAATGGTGCAGATCTAATCAGTCCATTTAACTAAAGCAGATCAAAGCAGAAATTGGAAAAAATTAAGTTAGTTTATGAACCTGAACGGTTTATATTTTGTTTGTACATAGAGTAAAATCCGGAAATGTATTATTACTAATCTTTGACCTGAGAATCTAGTTTTGTAACAGAAAACAAGTAAATCACATAGGTGTAGACAACCTGCAGAGGTAAGATATATACAAAAAATATGTTTTTGCCTGCAGGTTTTCCAGTGAGGTAGACTACTGAGTTTCTCTAACAAGGGTCATAATTTATAATATTTTTTCAAAAAGGAGACCAGCTTTAGTCTGATTAGACTAAGAGGTGACTTCCTTTCTCATAGCATGCAGAAGAATCTAGGCTTGTCTTCGTTAGACAGAATATGCTGGGAGATTTTGCTTTTTTTAAGTGTCTTTTTTGGCAGTGAGGCTTCATTAAACAACCAGTACTGATGGCCTTTTTTATCTTCAAAAAATTTCACAAACTTTAGTGTTCTAGCACCTCTACAACTTGGGAAAAGAGAGTGTTGTTCAAGACTATCCGGAAGGATTGTAGATAAAGTACAGACCTTTGCTGTGTAGATTTTCAGGATTGTGATACTGTCAAACAATTTTACTCTGTGTGGATCAAGTCCTCTGTAAAGTCTTTTCAGTTGGAAGAATACACTTTTTTTTCTTTGGCAGAAAGAGACAGAGATTTCTCCTATCTGTTATTACTTTCCTTCTTCATATACTTAGGAAAGATACGGAAGTATCCAGAACTCTTCTGGAATCATGAGGAAGCCACCTCCTCTTTTTTTTTTTTTTATTCAAGAATAAACTTTTAAAAGAAATCTCTACTCTGACTTTTACTATCTGATCAAAGATTGTCAGAAAAACGTGTGTCCATCCAAGTCAGTAAGATTATTAAATACTGTAGTTTTGTCCAGAAAGCCAAGAAATCAAACTCTAAACTTCCTATTAAGGCTGAAGTAATTAATTACTTTTTTTTTTTAACCATATCTCAAACTTTAAGAGCAACTCTGCTACTGATGTTTTCACTGTTACCTTAAGTGTCTTGATCCTTCAGTTTCCTACCAACTCGAACTCTCAAATAGTTTTTTTGCTTCTGCTTGTCTTCTGATTCAAAGCCAGTTCCTTCTTTCAGACAGAACAGTATTTCCAGAGCAGTTTGGAAAGTATGATAATTAACATATTGTCTAGTTCTGAGTCAGATTCACTTCTGTGACCTTTCTAGATGGTTTTCGCACAGTACGCTTGGATGAAAGTTTTCTTTTAGTGTTTGAGTTCTTTGATCTGTGATCAGTTTCTCCAGTCTTCTCTCATTCCTTTGAACATCCAGGTGCTTCCATTTTTCTCTGTAAGTGGTCACTGCTGTATGGAAGTGTTTTTCCCTCACTCACCTCTTCAGTATCTCCTAGTTTGGCCTATGTAATATTCTTCGTCATCTGTCAAGCATTTTTTTTCTTAGTTTAGGAGCCAGTGCCAATGTCTCCCAAAGGCTTTTCTTTGAGGGGGGTGGAGGGAGCTTCCTTGGCTCAAATGTGCAGAAGCAGAAAGTCAGAATTTGTTTGTATCTACAAAAGACAATGCGAAACAACTGGTGATCTGGGATTGTCTATGGTCGTAGGCTATTAATTTTTCTATCCACTTCAAATTTAATTTGCAGGGGAAGAGAGTTGTTTGAAGTCATAGTTAGATCTTCACTGTACTGTTATTTTTTTCCTAGTTAGCATTTCTTCTGAACTGTATTTAAGAAGACTCCAATTAAGGAATGTGCAAGGCTCGATCTCTAAGGAGAACGTGCAGATGGGATGCAGGAGATGGGGAGAATCAGAGAATCTGCTGGTTGGTTATTTTCATTTCTGTGGGGAAAAAAAAAAAAAAGAAAAAGGAAGAAAACCTATTAGTCTAGGTAGCCAAATAATTCATTGTATGGGAAAAAAAAATCTTAAGAAATTTTTCAAAACAAGCAGAATTCATAACTAGAAAGAAGTGTTTCATGTTGATACAGTAATGCGCTTTTCTAAAATATGACTTTTGACTTTTTTCTTTGTTACTGACAGGAAAGAGTGGCCCTGAATGCAAGCACTGTAGGGCTGATCCAGATAAGGAGTGCCGTTTTTGCTCTTGTTATTTGTGTGGTGGAAAACAGGATGCTCACATGCAGCTCCTGTGTGATGAATGTAATATGGCCTATCATATATACTGCCTGAACCCTCCCTTAAGCAAGATACCAGAAGATGAGGACTGGTAAATATACAAGGATGATTTACTTATCTATATTATCATTCTACACAAGGTACCTCCTTTGTTATTTGCAACTAGAGAGAGACACTACTGAAGAATTTTTGTGATTCTGGTGTGTTTTTCACCCTTCTAATTTATGTAAACATTTACATTTTCTGTTAAGGTAACTTTTGGAAACCAATCATAAATCATTCATAGTAACAATCATGATATATGAGTTTCATTATACAGAGTTTCAAAAAATAGTAGATTCATTTTATGAGCTTCTGTGACAGTATGATGTGATTTATATTTACTTGCAGTGATTGTTCCTCAGCCTTTTAATTTTTCTCAAGCTTCATTGCTTGTACAATTGGCTTTTAATCTTCTTTCCTTTCTCTTCCCCTTCAGCCTCTGCCCCCATGTCCTCTTATTTTGTGGTCGCCTCTGTCCAGTTCATTTCCTCTGCTGAGAGAACTGCCATTTTACTGCTCTCCATTTCTAGTAAACTCATGGCTGTGAACAGCAAAATCAAGCTAACAGACATTGTTATATTAAGATAACTTTATTTTGAACTGAATCTACATGGCGTACATTATGTTAGGCTGTGGGTCTGTGCCGTCTTTCACCTTCATTAGTTGTCTGCATCTTACACTATTTGTATTTATAGCTTGCCTGTAAGGTATATCAGATACTAATCCTTATAAGTGAGTAATTAGAAGTGAATTTTGATAGCATAGCATCAGTAGATGTTTAAGATGCCTATGGATATATTTAATGGAATCTCTTTGGACTTCATGGTTAATTTTGTGGAACTGTACACTTCAAATAAAGAATATTCTTTAGTTTAAGTGCTTTGAATGTTTTATCATTCTCTGGGAATAAATAACTCTATTATTCTATTAAGTCTATTACACCATAGTGGCTGCCACATAAAAAATACATTTGTTTCTTAGGTAGTGCCTAATGCTCTGCCAGTTTACTGGGAATTGTTGTTTTTTTAAACTCCTCAATTTATGCCAATGTGTAATTTAGCAATAAAAGCCATCCAGATTCATAGGTCATTCTCATATACACTTAGCTTTAAGGGTACTTATGTTGCCAATTGGTAATTTTCTTAGGGAATTCCTGAATTGAGAAGAATTGTATTTCCTATCCTTGGAGGAACTGCTGACATGAAAGGCTATCCAGATATTTATTTCAGTACACTGGAAATATATATGGTTCACTGGGACTAAATACAAAATTTATTTGAATGTTACCTATATGCTTTCCATTTATTGTGTATATGAAATGATTACAGTGATTATTCAGCAGCGTTTATTAGGCAACACATGAATCGTAGTTACCCACAGGTTATCTGCTCTCTGGTCAGGTTGGTCTTCTGTGCATGACATCTTCTTGCTTCTTACTAATTGTTAACATGAGTGAGTTACGGCTATGTGTTGGAAAACCTTCCCAACAGCGAAGGTTTTTATTGTTGATTTTAGTCCTTAAACAATATTCTTACCTGAATGCACTTGATCTTTTGATATAGCAGATGAGAAATTCTTCTTTGACTTGTGTCAATCAGTGAGACCAAGTATTATTTAAGATCTGTCCTCTGAAAGTACACATCTATTCATTCCTCTTCAGTTGCATTTTATCCACCTCCTGCCCTCCTCAAAAAAGCCCCTAAACCAGTACTTCCACAGTCATAAAGTCTGTTTAAATTCTAATAAAATGAATACGTGTGCTCCAAAACAGTTCCCACCTTACACAAAACCTATTCTACCTCCATGAATAGCTTCAGTCTGCCTAGTTTCTTCTGTATCCTCAAACATAAAACAGGTTTGTTATCAGGAATAATGAAACCTCTCCAGTGTTCATTGTTTAGTGCTAGGATTATCCTGGCCTGGTTTTACAGGTCAGCTATTGCTGTTGCAGTCTCACTGACACCTATTCTTTTTCAGGAGCTTCTTATGAGATACTATTTTGAGTTATCCTACTTCCATCTCAGAGACCTACAGAGAATGTTTGAAGAACACTTTTTTTTTCAAAGGGTAGAAATTATCACTGAAATCTCCCTAGACTATACCAGTAGTGTAAAGTAGTGTAACTGTAACTATTACATACATCCCCAGGATTATTTTCAGACATACAGAAGGCTTATGTTCTGTAGAGTCCCAGATAAAATTCAGCTGATCAACAATGTCTTTTCATTACTTATTTAGTACTTCACTTTATATTCACAGTTAAAAGATTATGAAATTCTACAAGTATTGGAAATTAAACTGATATAATTTAAATGTCTTGAAAAAAGCTTCTGAAGCTATTTACCTTGATTTTGTCTGCTGTGTAACTAATACCTTCAGGATATATTCATGTGAGTAGATAGCTGGACCTGTGGATGAGGTCAGTAGGTGAGAAATGTACAGTTATGGAATTGTCTTCTGACAGTAATTTTTAGGATATTTATTAAATGCCAGTCCTGTGCAAAGTACTGCAATTATACTGAGCAGTGCAACATCACAATAGAAGAGTTCAGGTCTGTGTTCTCCTTTTTTCTTGCATACCAGCAAAAGGTCATGGCATAGTCTGGTGCTTAACATCTTTTAAGATATTGTTTGTCTTAGAAGGGAAAAATTTTCACTTTTTCAGTGTAAAACTTGGAAGACTCTTAAGGAGCCAGGTCTGCATTTTGGGATATGTTGATAAATAATTTTGGGGAGCTGGAGCCAGCCTATATGTTGAACAGTATTTACTATCCTTTACAAAACTAATTTTTTAAAAAAATTAAGATAAATTATTTCTCCAGCCATGAAGAAGGAAATTTCAAAGTTAAATTTGCCTTCTTGTGAGTTTGCATTATGTCATGTTTGTTGTTTTGTCTTAACAATTTACAGCTCTTTTTCAGACAAATGTGATACCATCTGCTATGGCTTATAGTATTAGTCAATTTTCAGTATCTTGCATTATTTCGCATTTCTTTTTTATAAAATTAACTTCATTGTCTTAATGGGATAAACATCTTTACTAACATGAATAAAATCCATTTAGAGTTTTGTAATAATTTCCACGTGTGCAAAACTACCCTCAGATAATATTATATAAACCTGTCTCATAACCATCCATGAATTAGTTACGTTTTAATCAACAGCAGTACTGTCCTTATATGTTACTCAGACAAGTCAATTTGCTGTGAAGTTAAGTTAATACTACTTGTATACTTGTACCTGCAGCTAGGTTTTGCTGAAGTTATATGTCTTAGCCAAAATGCTGGACAACATGTGATTTTGAAAAAATTCTACCCAGGACCAAGCTCCATATCTCGTATTTGTTGTGCCATCTCCCACTAGGCTGGTTCTGGCACACTCACACAAGCACAAAGCAGCTTAAACAAATTGCATCTCTTCTGCTTCAAAAGATGACGTCTTGATGCCATCATTAACTGGAGACGGCATTTTGAAACCTTCAGTACTGCTGTTGCCTGTAAGTTTCTGGCACATGTCTGAGGCAGACTTGGAAATTTGGATCTGGAGCCACACTTCTTATTTTTGCTTAACCAAAAGTCCCGGAATGGGCACTCACCTTGTAAAAAAGGAGGAATTGTTAGGTTTCATAAGATGCTCAGGGAAAATTCTAGGCCTTCTTCATCCAGGGTTTTGAAGAGCTATCGTCTAAATATCTTCTAAATATCGGACCTTTCCTCAGAAAAGACACCTACACAAGCTTCTCAGTTCCTCATCCTCTGCTCTTAAATTTTTAACTCAGCGGCTTCTCTGAGTAGGTTTTCAGGACTCTCACTAGGAGATGGATTGAGTCAGTGAGAGATGGACTCTTTGGCAGAGATTGCTTCATGATAGATTGCTAGTTTCCTCAGCAAAAGGGTGAGCACATTCCCTTTCATTCCCTGAGGCAGCTGTTGTCTTACAACATGACATCTGATACCTGGTCTGCATACAGAGACCACCTTAAAATTTGTTATAACCCCCATGGATAGAATTGTATGCGGAGAACAGGACACATTATCCCTTTCAGTATTAGAGATACCTACTGAGATGAGTGGTCACTTAAATTTCATCCATGCCGTGTCATTTATGGAGAAATGAAGAAACCGTATATTTAGAGAAGCAGAAAAACCTATTCACCTGAACACACCATTTTACCACAGGATTATCTCTGAATATGCTAATGAGTAAGGGAGATTATTATTTAGAGTATCCTACTGTATGAATGTACCTGTGGACTGTCATTTGGAGAAAACTTGATTGCTGCACAGTAACAGGACTACTTGGATTTGTATGGCCCACAGGCACTGTGGGATTTCTCTTCCTGTCTTTATTTTCCTCTCTTTCTTCATTGGAGACCTCCAGACACTGAAAGAAATTGATGGACGTACACCTTTTAACATCCTTTTATTATCATGTATGTGGTACAAAAAACCTGTCTTTGCTAGGTGAAAAAGTACTGTGATTCTGAGTGACAGTGGTACACATATACCTGCAAGGGTTACTGTATATAGGTCTGCACCCCTCAAAGAATCCAACTATTGGTAACTTATTTTTCATTATTTCTACAAATCTTCTCCCTTTACTTGCTTCTATAAACCTCTCTCTACCTCTCTTGTATATGACAAATTTATTATATTCTAAACCTCTGAAGAAAGTTCTGTACTTCATTCATTATGACTGTTTGGAAAACTGACAGAGGCAACTTCTAAGTTGGGAAAGCCGTATGAATGTCTATTTCATATAAGAAAGATGTTTACATTTTACCTTACAGACTCAAGCCATCAAAGTAGAACTATTAATTAAATTTAACGGAAAGCCCAAAGTTGCTATTCAGTTACATATGTATAATTGTGTTGAAGAAGCAGAGGTGACGTGACTTTGAAAAGATTCCTTCTATTAATGCTGATGACGTATCAACAGGAGAGAACGTAACTGGAATGTCAGCTTCAAAATGGCAGATATTTTACCCTTCAATTGAACAGGCATGATCTAAAAATGATTGTCTGTTTTCTGTCAAGTTTTAGAACACTTCTAGATTACTTTTTAAACTCGTGCACAAGCAGTCATTGTGAAATCTGTTTCACAGTGGCTTATTGCCCTTTGATATCCAAATACAACAGTGAATTGATTTATCCAAAACAGTAGTGCTAGTAGCAGTAGTACTGGTAGTTACATAAACACATCATGAGTGCCATTGTAGGAAAGACTTCCACTAGTGGCTTATTGGCCAAGCCCATCCCATAGAATCCAGAAAAGAGTAATTGCCTTTGCGTTGCCTTTCTTGGAGCAGGATAAAAATGCTGTTAGAAAAAATAAAAGGATGAGTGTGCTCCCGTTCTCCCTGTGCTGTTGTCTCTTGTGTACTGCTCTCTCCCACTCTTCTATCATGGTATCTTAGTATTAGCTGGAGTGAGCCCTCCCAGTACTGCACAGTCCAAAGGACTCCAGAGGAATACTTGGTGCAGTAGAAGAAAATCAGGGGTAGAGTGGGCAGGATATAGAAACAAGAGCGTTGTTTAGCAGCACACTAGTCTCAGTTTTCATCTCCCTTACATGATCTGAATGAAAGAGGACCGTATGAAAAGTGAGTACAGGAAATATGGGGACCTCTCACATAACATGTGAGAAAGGGTAGTGAAATGTTTTACCTCTGACACTCTACCGTCAAACAGAACACTGAAATGCCCTGTTTTTGTATTTGTTCTTGTTGGGTTTATCTTTCCAATCTGAGGCCTCAGTTTCTTAAGTGGTATATATTTACTAGCTTGAAAATAGTCAGGGTGAACAAATAGACAGTACTTTGGCTACAAGAAATGTATTGCCATTATTATGAAGTAATTGAGAATTTACTAAAACCTTTTTTTAGGTATTGTCCTTCCTGCAAAAATGATTCTAATGAAGTTGTAAAGGCTGGAGAAAAGCTCAAACAGAGTAAAAAGAAAGCAAAGATGCCATCTGCCAGTACTGAAAGCCAGAGAGACTGGGGCAAGGTAGAGTGCATTTTAAAAATAGCTCACCATTTTTGTATGCATTACATTTATAATTGTGTTTATGTATGTACTATACAAAATTCAGTACTGGATTGCACAGACTATAAAGCAATGTTGAATCTTGCCCACTGTCTACTGAAAGTTAAAGCATGAAAAATTATTAAGGTGATTAGAGGTAAATAAATAAATGAAAATTAAACAAATGTTACTTAAAACTGCTGTTGATAAATTTTCTGCTAATATATTTTTGAAGTATGTGTTTGTTATAATGGTTGGTTTTCTTGGTATCTGCATCAGCTTTTACAAATTATCTGGTATGTTTTTTAGGGCATGGCGTGTGTTGGTCGCACTAAAGAATGCACTATTGTTCCTTCTAATCACTATGGTCCTATACCTGGTGTTCCTGTTGGAACAACCTGGAAATTCAGAGTTCAGGTATGTTCTAGCATTAATTGGAAAAAGGAAAACTAGAACAAGAAAAATAGAACTAGAACTAGAAAAAAAGAATAGTGGGTATTGATTGGGCACAAAAATGGTTAAGGATAATTGTCCTTTTCACCAGAAGTAAATAAAGTAATGCATTGTAATTGAAATAAAGTAATGCGTGTGCTAATTCAAGGCAAAGTTGAAGTACACTGATTGAAGTACACTTAATAAGTAGGGCTTTTGAATTCTGAACTATATCTTAAGGGAGAGTCTGTTGCGATTAGGATAAGCAGATCTCACATGTTAGAGTCCAAAGGGAGATAATTTGTGCCAGAATGAAATATTTTATGAGTGTCCTTCATGTGAACTGATACCTTGGGAGATGTAGTCTGTAGTTTTTAAAATCATTATACTGTATCTGTGTACCACCTGTTCTTTTTTCATCATACATAAGTGATGTCTGAATCTTATTTTAGGCTGATGAATGGCTTAAACCAGCACATGCTAATATTACTGCTACTACTGATGTTTATTGAGTTATTTCTGCTTCTTGCACTGTCCCATTTTCTGTCTTGCATTGTCCCGTGTTCTTAAACTCCACAGTAAACTAGATTGGGCAACGAATCTTACAGAAAAGTAATTCCTTTCAGGAGAGGAAGGAGGTAATTTTTCCCAATCCACTTTGCTTACTGTTTATACAAATACAGTGCTGGTATATAAAGGGGCAGGAAAGAAAAAAGCAAGGAGGATGGGAGGACAGCATCTTTTTGTGCAAATATTGATTTGATATGATTTTGAGGTGTCAAACCTTATTTCCTTACCCTCATATTGCCTGATATCACTGAAAATATGCCATCTCTGTGTTCAGTAGTGATATAAACAGCAAATCAAATCTTAGAAGAAATTGGGAAACAATTGGGTTTTGTGATGCGAAAAGAGGAATCATCAAATAAAATGATCAGGTGCCATATGAATGAACAGAATGAACAGTAGCTCATGTTCATATGACATGCAGTAATATTGTGAGCTCTGCTCTTGGATACAATGAATTCAAAGTTTATAGGAGTTTAAGAAGTCCTGACTATAGGCAGCAGGAAGCTGAGAAGATATTCAAGGGCATATTGCCCTATTCTCGCATAGTTTTAATGTTGTGCACAGCTGTTTGCTTTTGAATGTTGCCAGAAGTAGCATCTGTAGCTAGCTGGACCTTTAATTTTATGTGCTGCATTATTATGAGAGTAGAAGACTATAGCAAAGGAATGTAAACCTTTACTGAGGTTGCGTAAAAGTGTGAGTTGGGAGAAAAGGTGCAGGAGAAGCAGAATCAGGAAAACAGGGAATGTCTGAGTACGAAGGAATGCTCTAAGGAAGGATACTAAGTTTTTTGCTGCTGGGAACCTTAGTTCTGATAACACCGTATTAAGCATTACCTACCTAGAAAATACTCACTTTAATCCTCAGATTTTTTTTCTTCAATATAACTTGGGAGTTTGAAAGAAGTGGTGAAAAGATTATACATTGCCTTTTTTTTTTTTTTCCCAAAGAAGAAAGTATAAGCAGAAGATTGATGTTTAAAAGTGATTGAAGATAGCCAATTGTTTGGGAAAAAAAAATGGAAGCTGTTTTTTTTTCTGTTCGCAGGTGAGCGAAGCGGGTGTTCACAGACCACATGTAGGTGGAATCCATGGACGCAGTAATGATGGAGCTTATTCACTTGTATTAGCTGGAGGATTTGAAGATGAAGTGGTATGTCATTTTTCCAAACCATAATTTTGTTTTGCTGTTCTAAAACATTAAATTTTATAGAGAAGTTTGATGATACTAAAATTAGTGCTTATTCAAATAGGACTATACAAAATATGCTCCTTATTTCAAACACAGTAGTTTTTAGTATTTTGGAGGAAAATATTTAAGCTATTTTCTCTTGAAGGATGTTATCATTCTTATACTCAAGCAATATATCTCAATTACAGATGAATTTTACATTGTTCAGGGGAGTTTAATTTTAGTATATTCTCATTATCTGCATTTATCATTATTATATGATGATTATTTTTACCCGATACCATAATTATATGCAAGTTATATATTTTATATTCTACTTTGGTCATTGTTTTATTGCTTCAAAGCAGATAAATGCATTTTTGTATTCTAAACAAATACAGGCAGTAGAATATGATGTCTTTATTTTAGTGAAGTTAGGATAAAATATGTGTGTTACCTGATCCCATGCAGTCTGGAAGTTCTTGACTCCTAATGATTTGAGCTTGCAGAACTTTTCATAACAGTCCCAATATTTTTGTATTATCATCCCCAAAGGAAGATGATGGAAAAATTTCTGCTTTGATGTCAAGATCTAAATACAGGAGCCAAAGCAATTACACTAATAAACAAAACATTTTTTTTTGTTAGACTTTCTTTGCATGGTGAACAAGTTTTATGTATGATTAGATTACTGTTTTCTGTAATCAAATGATGCTTACATAAGGTATGTCCCTTGCTGCAGTTCTACTCCATCAGGTGGGAATTTGAATCAGGCCTCACGTGAAGGATAAAGCAGTAAGCAACCTGTTTTTTTGAAAACATGGGTAGCTGCTAATCACAAAGAAAAAGGCATTGGAGAAGGAAATGAAATAGCATCAGGATGTTGTGTATTCTTTGCTGGCAGCGCTCACCAGCTGCTGCTGCTGCAGGGTGTTGCCTCTGAAGGTGCCGGTGTCTCTTGTTGGACAAGTCCCGTGAGGAGGGACTTGGTGTTGGTTCAGTACTACACCCTTGGAGTCACCCCAACCCAAGCTCTAGGGCTTTAGCCAGCGAATCCTAAGAACACTGTTGCTCAGTAGTTGCAGCTACTAGTTGGGGATGCTGCAGATTCCTTTTTTTTTTTGAACCAGTGGTAATATTAATGTTAGCCTAGTTTTTGCTGCTGAACTGTTCAGTCCATAATATTTAATAAACTGATTTGGATCCTTGTCTTTTCCAGTCCAGCTAAGTGACGTAGTGATCATGTGTTTTTGTGGACACCTAAGTAATGTCACAGCCTTAATGACTTCAACAATTTTGAAGCAGCAGAGCTGGGAAGAAATACTGGAGGTGCTACCATAAAAAACTGTATGAATGTCAGGTTTTTTTTGCAGTGCTGTAAACTAAGGACTTAGAAAAGGCTTTTTTTTCCCCAGGCGTTATTTTGATACTCATTTTTCTTCACTTGCCTTTTCAGATACCTTTTTTTTTTCCGCCTGTTTACTTCCATTTGCCCCCTTTTTTTTGAAGGAGTTTGAAACTAAAATCTTCAAAGAACACCCAAGGAAAAATCATATTCTGTAATTTTAAGTGTCCTAAACACAGTATCTCTTTTCTCCAATGAATCTTTTAAATAAAAAATGAAAAAATCTTCTGTTCACATCCGGTCATTTCTTGTATAAGAACAAGATATGAGAGATGATTCTTTTTTGAATTTTAATAGTATGATAATCAACTGTGTGTAAGTTTTAGTAAGACTGAGAAATACAGAAGAAGCCTGGCAGGAGACTGTTTTACTGTATGTTGCATTCCTTCTCAAACTGTTTTTGCACACTGCAAGCATGCTGCTTCATAGAGGTCTTACTGTGGCTTTACACGAGCAACCACTAGCGTGGTGGTAAAAGTAAGTGGAAAAACATCTTGCAGAAATAAAGTTCACTGTTCAGCTTCCAATTCTTGTCATTTTTATACTGTCCCTTTGGAAGTTATTTATATTTTTAACCTAGGATTTTAGTAAAAAAAGGTCAACTTATGTTGGCTATCTGACTTAAAGTACAATATCTGTAATGACTAGTTTTAGAGTCTTGAATATGTTAATACTGCAAAGCTCCTGACCTTGTTCTTGATAATAACCATAATGGGAACACTAGCTGAAGAAATTGTGAGGATTTTTTCATGAATCTGAAATCTGAGAAGTATGTCAGTATAGTCAAACATTTATAAGGATCCGGAGCAGTGAATATGAGCCAGTAAAAATGATTGTGCAATTACAGTATTCCAAATTAAGGTATTTTGATGCATCTGTTCATCAAATCAAATAGCTGAAGAAATTTCACTTTTGAGTTAATAATTACCTTTCTAGCTTGTTTTTATGAGGCAAGAGTAAAAATGATGTTTTAGGAATTTTGGGATCCGTGATCCTTGCTGGTTTGAACTAGTGTCATTAAACTGGCAAATTGTTTGGTGTGGTCAGTTGAGTCTGAACGAAGTTTGTTTCTTCTTTAAGTGCTTTTGCTTATTGAATCATACTGGTGATCATTCTGCTGGTGTTTCAGTTTCACAGGACGATTCCTATTTTCCAGAAGGTGATTCCACCTATTCTGTTGTTCCATACCATCAATCTGTAGAAACGACTAATATAAAAAATTATCTTTCTTACATCATCTTCGGAAATCCTGTCTCCTGCTCTCAAAGCTTCATTTTCTCTTTATCTGCATTTTTTTGGGGATTATTTTCACATCCTGGAAAGCTTTGTTTTGTCACACAGAGAACCTTTATCTTTCTGACTGTGTTACGTTTGTCATAGTTGTCCTACTTGTCTTACAAGTTCTTGTCCACTTGTCCACTTCTTTCAAAGTCGGTTTGCTACCTTTGTCCATGCTATTCATATCCGTGATTTATTTATACTACATGCTTTCTAGGAAACATTCTGGGATTTGTGAGTACCTTATATCAAGGACTATACTTCTTTTTGTGCATGCTTAACATACTCAGACTCTTTCAGGAATTACCTATGTTTTCAGGGATACGTTAGTCAAGCTATTAAGATAGTAGAACATGGAATATGATCATTCTGTTACATTCATAAACTTTTGAAGATCCAGCGTAGTCGTTTAATACTTTTCTTTCTCCATTGAGCCAACACTGGGACAAACCAGGGCTCTCTTTATGGATTTTGTATATTTTTCACATGAACACTAATAAAACTTTGTTCTTATGGCCTCACGCCTTTTGAGATAGGCAAAGTTTTCCTTGTCTTGCTTTAAATGTTATTATATTAGGCTAATGAAATTCTTCATACAGAGTGTGGGGCTCCTTGTCCTCAAAATAGAGGATGTATCAGTGAACTTCAGCAGAGTTATCCATCACTGGAGAATGTTGTATCTTGTTACGTTTACATCTTGATGCATTTGTTGCATGTTCTCTGCATTCTTCCATTACAGAAAAAATAATAAAAAAAAAAGTCTTTGAACAGAAAGTAGCTTTCTGCATGTTATATCTTGAATGTATCTGATTTGACTTCCAAAGTAGTACCCACGTTCTGATTTTCCACTTCTGGGAGCAGAAACATAGTGAACCGAGATAGGATATCCTGCATTAGGATTAATCATGTTAATGTTTATTTTAAGTGTCTGGAGATTCACCATTTTGGCACTTAACACGGAGAGGAATAAGAAGAACTTCCAAAAGTGGATAACATACCATAGTTCTTTAGTACTTTGACTTGGGAGTCATTTTTCAAATTGTTGACGGAACTTCCTCACCAGTTAGCCATTTCTTGCTATTTCCTACTCTGAAGCAGTCTAAAAATTCCTTTACATGAGGAAATCTAGATGGGCTGTCAGTGAAAGAATTAAAAAGTTTTCATCATTGTGGAATGTGCCATGGTCCTGAAAGGGTGGATGGGATGAAAATTCAGAAACCCCAAATGAGATATGTCAAGCTTTGAACAAACTGCTTTTATTGATTTATAAATGAAATATATAATTAACACTTCCTTTTTATTGGTACCTTTAAAGCAGTTCTAAGCCATGAAACTGACAAATCTCAAAATTGGACAGATAGAACAATACTGTGAACATTTACACTCATATATTTCTGTTGGATGTCTATGGAGAAGAACAAGGAAATGATTTGGCTTCACACCAAATGGCCTTTGGCTGTGAAGGAAAGAAAGATCCTTTCAAACAAAATATTCTGATATTTTAAAATGTCTTAATAACTGTTTTTAAAAAGCTTTGGTGCTCTTTGCTTTGTCATACCTTACCCTTTATTCACTACCTCTTGCTTAGGTGAAACTGATGCATCTAGATTTTGTGGGTTTTATTATATTTAAAAAGATGATAAAACTAATTTTTGTTTGGACAGAGGAGCTGTTCATCTCTGTGTCCCTAGTAGAATATTTTACTTAATTGAGAGATGGAATTTTGTGTGTATTTTCTGGACTTAAGTTTGAAACCTGAGTGTAAAAATTAATATGTGTTGCATGGAGAGAGAAAAAAAATGGAGCCACATTGCGATAGCTGAAATTCCATTAACTTGCGGTGGCTAATGCCCCGTCAACTCTTGTGTACAAACATTCCGTTAAAATGCTGTGGTGAAGATTTAAAATCGTAGTTTTGCAATCTATGTTATGTATTTGCTCAATTTAAGACTAACTGTGTTAGCAAGTTTGAAAAAGTGATGCATCAAAAAGTGACTTTGTGGCTGTCTGGCACTGTCTGCTTGTCTTGTGTGTTTGAGGCTGACTAGTAATAGAGTTTTGGTTTCATCTTCCATTGGAATGCCTCAATATCTTAGCAATTAGTGGTAGAACACAGCCAAATTTAAAAACAGGGCGGTTAAGAAGTAACCTCTAGAGACAACATTAGATAAGGTAATAGAGTTTTGAGTTAATCTTCTGTTGGGATGCCTTAATATCTTATCAATTAGTGCTAGAACATGGACAAAATTTACAAACAGAGCCGTTAAGTAACTTTCTAGAGACAACGCAAGATACAGAAGTACCAAGGACGTGAAGAGAAGACAGAATAACAAAGGGTCTTGCTAGATGCTGTCAGAATGCTTTGGTGCCGAATTGAATTAAGCTGTGGAAAATAGAGAAATTGGAAATGCCTGAATTTCCTATTTTAAGGTAGGAACATTGGAAAAAGTTAGGAAAAAAAGGATGAGAACAAAAAGAGAAGTGTTCTAATAGCATTTTAGTTTTCATATTTCATAAAGAAGGACATTCAGACGTCAGTAATTCCCTTTGCCGAATGTTTTCTTTACCTATTAGATCAGAATTTACAGCATCTTAAGCTCTGTTCTGTGATCCTCTGAGATAAAAGGAGAGTTCAGCCTTAACCTGACACACGCACAGCCTGTCAAGCTGAACATTGCAAGGGATTGTAGAAAGGTGCAGCACTATCTGCAGGTGGAGTCACGAGTCACAGCTACTGAGGAGTTGTCTTCATGAGTCTTTACCCATCAGCAGATACCCATAATTAGCTGGGTGAATATTTCTGACATACTCCAATCTTTTTCACAAACCATTGTGGAATTAGGTCTTGTAGATGTCCAGTTCTTTCCTACATCCCCCTTTGGCTTTTATGTGTCATAGCTAATTTATACTTGTATTTATTTCACTGTAAGGATTCTGATCTTCTGATCAAGCTTGTTTCTTGATTTTCTAGATTTTATCTCTCTACAACCAGTTATGGAATCTCCGTTTTTTTCCTCTCATTCTTCATAGGAGTTGCTATCATATCAGAGGTTCAAGCGTCCTCTCTATTTCTCTTCATCAAAATTAGTTATGTGTGCAGCAGGTTCTCCATGATGTTTCCTCCTGTTCCAAGAACTGTGTGTCATTGTTCACCACACTTTTTTTTTTTAAAATTAATTCGATGTTAGATCTAAGTGGGTATAACAGCCTGTGGAGTTTTTCTGAAAAGCTGGATGCAAAAGAGGTAAAGGGTGCTGTTACTTTGGAAGGTGTTAGCAGATACTATCTAATTGCTTTACCTTTAACAATTATGTTTGAAGCAGGTTTTTGTTTCTCCCATAATTTCTTTCCTCCGGATTTCCTGTTTGCTCATAGTCCAT
>VZSV01000155.1:675865-696659 GCA_013398735.1 Nothocercus julius
CATTAGTATAAAGTGATCTGTGTTTTTTTTTTTTGCATTTAGAGTATATTCAAGACGCTAGTTGTGTAAAAAAAATATTTCATATGAAAAAGCCACTTTTGTATTAGTTAAAACTGTATGCTTTTAGTAGGTCTTGTATCAGTGGCAATACATCTACACAGCATTGAAGGCAGTGCTAGCTTGGAGAGGGTTCAAATAGCTTCATATTGTGATTTGAAATTTTATATACAATATATTTCCCCCCAAATATACCTTATTAAATATTTTATGATTCAGAAAAGTTGCTAATTTTGTTTTTCTTCCCCTCTATTATCCAAACTTACTTAAATATGACTATTGTTTTCAGATGACTAAACGTTTTCTTTATATGCACTTTTTATTTTTCAAACCTCATGCATCAAGAGAAAATAATCTTGACTCAGAGAGCCTGCTTTTTTTCTCCCAAGAAATCAAGAAAATCGAGCACTGTGTGTATGTACCTGTATATACCTGTATGTACCTGTGTATGTACCTGTATTTAGCACAGGGCATACATATGTGTTGCACAGCAGTGGTCGGATCTCTGCTGGTGGCGCTCAGTCCGTGCGGGGACGTGGGAGGACGAGGCCGGCGCGTCGTGTTGGGCACGTTGCTCTTCCTGTACACCACACTCGTGAACTTGTATTTCAGGCCTTGGAGAAGGGAAGACCGTTTTTGAAATACCTTTCAGTTTGAGGCTACAGGATGACATCAGTAAGGTACTGCTGTTATTTTATGGCTTTATGTAGAAGTGCTTCTCTGAGGGCTCCTCGACGTGTTCCTTCACGTTGCAGCAGCATCAGTGTAAAATGTGCTCAACGGGTTTTGAAGAATTACCTCTTAAGGATAAGCAGAATTTCGAAGAGCTGCAGGTAGACTCTTAAGTCCTATTTTTAATAAAATGGTAGCTCAGTACTTGATGGTGAAAACACATGTAATTTTACCCCTGTGACAATCATTCATCCACACAATGAGCCCATGAGATCTGCAACTTTTTGTCTGACAGATGAATGCTATGAAGTATTTCATACCTTCTGATGTTTTTTTTTTCCCAAAGTGATGGCTTTTACCAATTAACTGCTGAGTTAATGCATAAGTTTAAGAAGACAGTCTCTCAAAATTCTGCATACAGCATCCTCAGAGCAGCGATCTCAAATTCATGAACCACCACCCTGCCTTAAATTTATATTGGCTACTGCCTCATGTTTTTTTCTGAATGCTTCAGTGTTTATTTTCAGGTGAGTATTTAAGGTGAATAGCTCATGTAATGTTTGCCAAGAAACTGTCCTAACGATTTCTTTTTTTTTTCTCCTGTTCTGAATAATTACTGAAGCCTGTTTAGTAGAAAACATGGCTGTTTCTGCTTCATGTTAATGCCGGATGATCTCTTTGAGCTTACGAAGAACCTACCGCTAGTTGCCAGGCTGTGAGTTTGAAGTCAGCCCTGTGAAATGGCTGTGATGTGAAACTGACATAAAACCAACACTGAAGGAGCCTGGCAAAGGCTGTGAAGTCAGGCTGGCAGCCGAGCACGCCTGTCTTCCCTTAAACCAGAGCTTGCACTGGGTATCACAGTTCTGTACACTCCCTCCTTACTGCTGGACCAATAGCTACTGAAAAAGCATTTTGCAGGTTTTTTTTTTCATGTATAATCTACTACTATTCTTACCTATTACTATTACCTACTACTATTCTTATCTATTTAGATATCTTAGCACCCAGATGCACCTTCTTACATCAAAACTGGTTTCTGGCCCAACCTTCCCCTTATGAAATCCTTCTTGTCCCTGGTGGCTGCTTCTCTGTTGAATCCCTGGGTCCCACAGAAATTATGAGGTAGATAAAAGAATGACAATTCCCAAGACGTCACTATACAGGACACAAAAAGTACAGTACTTACAATAGTGCTATAAACACCAGGCTCTAGGCTTCAAAAAGAGTGTCAGTAGTTGCTATCTGGGTAGCACAGAAACGTGCAAGTGCTTCCCCAATCTGAATGTTTCTACAGTACCTTCCTGATGCACCAAAATCACCAAAATCCTGCTTCGTGGGGCTGAGCTGGCTTGTCTGTCTGCATAAAACACCTCTCAAGTTCCTTCCAAATACAAGAGTTTGCTGTCACCTGTGCTCTCCAGGTAAGCTTCAATTTAAGGCTAGATTTTGGGACCAGATCATAAAGTACATGAAGGTTTGCATGTGGACCGCTTTCTAAGTGAGTATACCATTAGGTTTAGCAGCAGGACTCTGCTGTCAGATGCTGTCACGTGTTTGTGGGGCCAGAGTGAAGGTTAAATACAGTTTTTACAAACCTGTAGACTTACATGTCAGGACATAGCAAGGTGAGTGCCACTATTCAAAATAAGAGGTTTGAGACATTACAGAAGCAGCAAACTAAGACTGGTAACAACCCAAACAGTTCAGAGTCTGGTAACTTTAGAGGAACTACAAGGAAAAAAAAATGATGTGATATAGAAAAGAGTAAGATTAATTACTGCAGCTAGCTCTTGGAAACAGATCTATAATACTAAACTCTGACAGTATTTTACATTGTGTAGAAAGATTGTGGCAGTTCTGACAAATCAGAATGCAAAAAAAGCAGGCTTTTTTTCAAACTGCTTTGGTTAGATAAATCTACTTCAAAAGCAAAGATTCAAAATACAACAACACTTAAAACTGACCAATTTTTATTGCGATACTAACATTGGTAGTTAAAAAAACAGGTAAGAAATATTAACACTAGCAAGGCTGGTGGTGATCAGTGAAGTAAATTAAATAATCTACTTCATCTGTTTGTACAAAATATAAACAATTACTCCTGCAGTTAATGTTCATTGCTACTGCCTTAGGCATCTGCATCTATTTTGCTTCTTTGCAACATGTTTTCCATACTGTTTTGAAAATTCTATGTTAATTGTTACAATTGTTAAAATTGTTAGCCTGAATCAAGGCAACTTTAACATCAGCTGCTGGGGAACTAACACATTTTCATTACACCTAATACACTGATTGTATTTACATTTTAACTGAGCAATGATTCGATTAAAAAATGTGGAGATTACTCAAAATATACACAGTATATATACTACATATCCCCTATCTTATATCCCCTTTACTATGTAAATCCCCTATCAGGTCTGGGGCAAAAAAGGCATCCTGATGGATCCAGAAACCCAGGCAGCTGGAGGCAGCGTTAGGAAGATGCTCTCTTCTGTTCGGAAAAGGGAGATTCGTACGCCTCCATGGGTGGGCAGGTACAGACCAGATGTTGATCTCCATATATGTCATCAATGCGAGCAATCGTGGGCCAGAACTTGCTTTCAGGTTTCACAAAAGGCTAAATATAGAAAGAGAATTGACTAATTATTTCATCTGCCGTAGCAATAAAATGTGCAAGTGTAATAGATGCCAGATTAAGAACAAAGACGGCTGAAGTGGGTTTTTAAAGGGAAATCACACCTCAAAGCTGTTTGGAGTCCCTGAAATTTGACAAGGATGTGGAATACAGTTGGCAGTCAACACAGTGTTTAGATTCGCAAAGAACGTAACCATGTCTGCCAAAAAAGGCATGCAAAGAAGCAGCTACCATGGGATTTGAAAAACAGTGTCCTATGAATAACTGGCTAACAGACAGAAATCAAGGAAAAGTGAAGGAGATGGTGACACCTTGCTTCTCTCCCTCCTTTGGGATAATTTATATTGATCAGAGTTCACTGTGGAGTTAAAAACTGAAATAGTAAATAGCAATAAAGTATACGGATACAATTTGGATTTAACTGAGAAAGGTTACACATACAGTTAAGCTCTAAAGGAGCTGTTAAGATTCTGGAAACACTGTTGGATAGTTCTCTGAAGACATCTGACATGTCTGGTGTACGGGTCCAGCCTGGCCTTGACTTGCAGTTCTTTGAAGCAGAGCTTTGAATGTGATGTGGGATGGTTTGGGGAGATTCTGAACTGATTAGAAATGCAGGTCGCTTTGCAACAAGAATATTCAATACTCAAGTACTGAGATTTAGAAGTCAAAGTGTGTAGAGACTTTTTTTGTGTGTAGAGACTTTTTTTTTTCTCCTGTATTTTTTTCTTAATCTGGAAAAACAGAACTAACAGGGCTGCTGTAGGGCTCACTTTTAAAACTGAGTAACATTAAAAAGACTCTGAAGTTGCTGTTACTCCTATCAGATTAGTTCTTCTGTAACAGCCCAGAAAACTACAGATAAGATGGGAAAAGGTCCTAAACATATTACTAAATCATTAGGTTCGCATTGTTTACTCACCAGTGGGAAGGCTGCAACTTCTCTGGAATAAGGACGATCCCACTTTGAAGCAGTGATACAGTTCAGAGTATGTGGTGACATCTGCAGTAGGAAGATGTTAAAACATGTGAAATTGCTGAGTTCAATTGGCTGTGTTAGTTTAAACCCTCCTTCACGTCCACAAGACAACAAATGGTTGAGTTAATGCCTGGAGATTCTTTTGAGTGTATAGCATAACGTGGGGTGGGGGAAAGGACCCCTAAAACAGGAAGCAAACCTTTTTAAATTTGGCTGAAGAGACTGCTCCTGCCATCTGAACATATGTCCAGCTTTTTACTAAAAATCCCCCTTGTATTTAAAAATACAATGCGTCATTAGAACAGTTACCACGAAAAATGAGCTAATAACCCTTCTGTGCTACAGGTGCTATAATAATTCTTTCCATTTTTATTTTACAGTTGCTTTTAAGGCTGTTCCATCTCACTTGTTAGATAAATAAGCATCTCTTCATCACTTTGCAAAGACCCTGAAACAGATACATAGATCATATGCTTCCTTAAATAACTTTCTCCAGTCTCTGAGGAAACGCTAAACTTTTGACTTGGAGGAGAGAGGAAAGAATCTAAACTCAAATTCTGAAGTTTTTAGAAAAGTAAAATTTCAGGATGAAATCAGTAGGGATCCTTAGGTTCCCTTCATGCTTGCGACACTCAGCCTGGCGATGTTCACGCCAGTTTTTGTGCACAGTCACTTCTGCAGCAACCTGGAAGGCTTTAGGGGCTGCTCTCCAAGGCAAGGCTGTGCTCGTGACTTGACCTACAGGTGTCCTACCTTTAGTGGGTTAACTTGGGGGTCCATCCTGCCCTCCTCTATTTCAGCAATTTCCTGTCGAATATTGATCATTGCATCACAAAATCTGTCCAGCTCTGCCTTGTCTTCTGACTCTGTTGGTTCAATCATAAGCGTTCCTGCCACCGGCCAGGACATGGTTGGAGCATGAAAACCTGATAAAAAAGAAATCCAGCCACTGAAAACAGATTGTGATTTTATGTAAGCATTAGCCAGCACTGACTCACAAACGCAGCCCTTTCTGTAACAGGGTATTTAAACAAGGTTGGCAGTGTAGTCAATACAGGTGAGAGACTGTTCAAATACTTGAGTTTTGAACCATGAATTGTAAGTCTCTTCATGACAGAGTTTAGAACTGCACGCTGATCTCATGATACGTTCTTGAAGCCAGCACTTCTGGCTTCGTTAATTTTTCAGCCTAAAATACCTTTCCCCAAGAAGAGGTATTTTCTCCAAGGAGAAGATATTTCTCCTTTCCACTTCTGCTCTTGTCAATTAAAATGTTTGTAACTTCACCTTCTTGTGCCAGGCAGAATGGTGAAGTGTGGATTTGTACAACTGAGAATCAAGATAAAAAGGAAATGTGATCTTCTCTCATGATTCCTTTTCTGCACTACTGCTAATTACAGCCTCATGCCACTTTCAGTCAGGTTGCAGGGGATGAAACTTGAATTTATCCAGGTAATTCTACAAGCATGGAAAAGTTCGTTTAAAGTGATCCATTCTATTAAGGACTGCAGCAGCACTCCACGCAGGCCAGTGTTTTGGGGTTTTTTTTTTGCTATGAACACTTTTCCATTACTTCACTGACAAGGTGTTAAAACACTGGATAGTGTTTTACTTCCCAGCAGAACAACCTTTACTCATGGTAAGTTGGGCCTGGTGCCAGAAGCTGGGATCCAACGCACTGGCTTGCACGGATGCGCCCATAGCCGTGACTCGTGTCCATGGGACCAGAGGGTACCCGAGCAGGACCCACCTCGCAGAAGCGCTGCAAGGGTTTCGGAATCCTTTACAAGAGGTTGACAAAAGCTCACTTAACGTGCTGTTTAAAAAAAAAGGAAGAAAAAAAAAAAAAAAAACCTTTGTCTCACCATAATCCTGAAGTCTTTTAGCAAGATCTACAGCTTCAATATTTGCTGTTTTTTTGAAAGGTCTTGTATCCAAAATGAATTCATGGGCTACATAACCTGTAAATAATAAAAGTGTACCATGTTTACTTGATGGGTGAATACCGTTTTCCAGTCTATTCTCATAGGTTTGGTGGAGAACATGGAAGAAAGACAAGTAAGAAATATATATATATACAAAAAATATATATTGCTAATAATATATATATACACACACACACACACACAGAGGGAAAAACTCAAACTTGAGAAACTAATAGATAAGGGATACAACTCAGTATTTGAAGATTAGCTATTTCTGAAGACCAGTATGTTAAGAAAAGGCATCATAACTGGGAAAGAGTGCTCAGAGCAGACTGCAATATTTACAAATACCCTGAAGAATAAGTTGATCTCTTAGTTCTCCAGCACTGTCTGGGTCCCAGCCTTTTTCTCAAGTTCCTCAGATTAGCACTGTACAGATGACCAGGCTTACATTATGCCAGAGAGAAGCTCAAATCTGGTATAGAGAGGGTGGAGGCAGATCCATCTAAACTTACATCTACTAGTTTGAAAAAACTTATTTTTTTTTCATTACAACCTTTCTAAATTTGCAGCTTCATTTACTTCCATGAAGAAATAGTATAGCCTCTTCCAATAAAATCTGCAGATTCAGCCAACATGTAGTCCCTTAAAGTTAAGGCATGCACAGTTTAAACAGCATACATATTGGATTTAGAGTTTCTTGTTGCCATCCAATTTCAGTCAAACAGTATTCTGTGATAGTTACAATAGCCTATATTAATAGATACTCATAAGTATTTCATCTTTTGAACAGAACAAAAATACTGAACAAGACAGAAAGACCAGAGCACATGAAAAAGGAGAGCAGAGATGTGAGGAACTACAATGCAGCTGAAGCGTTTTGCATCGCTAAAGGCAATTTTCTCCCAAAGGAGAATAAAGTTGGGAATGAGGACAGAAATCCTTCATCTTTCCGAAAAAATATATGCAAGGAAAAGTACAGGTCCAAAAAATTATTTTGACTGTTGTGCCTTTAGTTGTGGGCCATTTGAAGGTCTCAACCTTGCAGCTTTCCACTCTCATCAATCTGCTATGAGACACTAGGGAGAACAATCTGATGCAGCAGCTCATTCTCTCTTAAGTCATTATTTCATCTGACTACAAATCCCTCGTGATACCTCTACTCATGACTGCAGCAGGTTACTTCTCTCTTAGGAACCGCATCAGGAGAATGCAGAGACACCAGCACCCCACAGTACTGAACAAGAGACTATATTACAACCCAGCTTTTACCCTGAAAGTTAGAACAAAAATCACCTCTATCAGAATAAAATAGGAAGTGTTCAATACTTGCCTTTGACTCCTCTGAAAAGGATTTTGTAGTGCTTCTCTAGCCTCTTTGCCATGTAGTTTGCATTTAAAATAGCAATCTCAGAAGCATGTTTAAGACCTTTTCCTCCCATTGTCTGAAAGACGGATAACACAAAGAAACAGATCTGAAAACAAGCAAGCTAAGCATGGGCTAGTAAAAGACAAAACTGGCAGGGAAGAACATCTTACCTCCTCTGACTAGACTATAAGGCAACCATGCAACCTTACCTTCTCCATACTACATGGAGAGAAAAGCAATGCAGTGCAATGCCAGTAGCTTGGCTTATAGCATGACTTATAGGACTGCTTATTACATAAAAAGAATTGCTCAAAACCAAACACTTCCTCAAACTAAACAGCTTCGAATTGAATGGAAAAACGTGAGCAGAACTCACAAATTTCATCAACCCTATACGTGCTGCCTCACATCATCTTTTTTTACTGTTTTACATCTGTTTTTACTATATGTACAAATTATTTCAGCAACTCAAATCCTGCGTGCTGGTGCTGTGGGTGCATATTAACAAAACATTAACAAAATTCAGAGCCAAATGAACACTGAGGTATAATTTCCTCTTCTGTAACCCATGGAATTGAGCTATGTCTGAATTTCCTAACACCTAGAAGTTAAGTTGGCAGACAAGAATGGCAGAGCAGCCTTTAAGATACTTCAGATGGGAAAATCTAAACAGATGGTGCTTTGCATGGTGAAGAAATAGGTTCTCTCAAAATTTACTACAGTTTGAATATTCTGTGAATACACACTGTTTTGTAACAACAAAAGTTGTACCACCTGATACTTGCTACTTGCAAATTCAGGGAGAGCTGTTTTGCCAAGAATGGAGGTTTCCAGGCCAGGCATCAAACTGATCACAAGCTACTCTGAATGACATTGCCATGAAATCCATTACTGCAACTGTTCTCTCCTTGAAAGTCTAAAAACTGTGCAGAACCCTAGAATATCCTCCTCTAAAATAGGATTTGAATCTAAATTCTTCTCTTTTGACTGAATAGTTCCATGTAGGTCACCAAATATTTACAGAATTATCAGACTGCAAATCATTTAAAAAAATAGTTAGGTCATGATCAAGCTGTCACACATTCAAAGTCAAAACCAAGTTCCTTTTCCAAATTCAGTAATAACTCCTGGAAATGAAGTTGTTATCTTTTAAAACAGATTTTGTTAAGTTAAATATTGCACAGGCCAGGTCACACGACTGCAGTACACAGCCAAAAATTCTAGGGGAACTTACTCTAGGGAAAACACCAATAACCAAGCATCTCTTCAAAAATGAAGTCAGAGATAGTGGAGAGGCAAGCCTGACTGCAGCTCTCTGTCTTGTGGGCTTAGCATCAATGCCTCAGGAAATTACTACCGACAAGAGACAGAAGATTCGTATTTACAGCAATTGTTTTGCCATCCTTTCTATGTGGGCAATTGCAACAGTGACAGCTCCAGCGATGGCAGTAGGTTTTTCTACTGCAGAACAAGGAGCTTCAAAGGATCTAAGTGATCTGTCACCATGATCACCATGTTCAGATGCTTTACAATCCACGTGAACAGGATATAAATGTTATTCTTAGACTGTTTCTGTGATTTCAGTGACAGGCATCTTTAGACTCACTTAGAACAGAAAGAGACCCTCCGCTCATACCTCTTAGAAAACTCTACCCACCTTGATGTACACCCAAGATATGGGCAATATAGCACTGGAACCCCAAGGTGCAGCACTGACAGTACCCAAAGGACATGCATCCTCATCCGCCTGCATTCTGATGACAGGATGTGTAGGCAAGTAGGGAGCCAAATGTTTCTTCCTAAAACAAAGAAAAAACAACAGAAAAATCAATCGAAAAAATCAATCAAGCAAACAACAACAACAAAAAAGAATACTGATTTTTGAATTGAAACAGGTGCAATAGGTGAATTGAAATTGAAATCTGTGTTATTATGCCTAGACAGTTCAGGTCTCCTCTTATACCCTCCTTCCAAAGGAAGTCCAGCAGAGACTCTGGTTTATGTCTTCTTCAATAACAAGTGTATTAGCACAGCTGGTGACAATGTAGGATGGTTCAATAGATTTCAATCTATTCATGCAAATATCAAAATTACTTACAAAGGAGTAAGATTGGTGAATTGGATAGATTCCTGTTTACATCCTCCTCCCGCACCACTTCAGGACTATATATGCAGTATCAGTATTCAAAGCCCACAAACTATTTCTGCACCTACACAGCCAACAGGCTGCTGATCCAGATGCAGTGAACCCAGCAGAGGCCCAGCACAAGGCTGGGCTTGGGAACGTGGGTACATGCAAACTTGTGATTCAGCTGAGCAGCGCAGGAGCAACCTGGCTGAAAACAAAAGCCTACAAACAACAGGACAGCGCTCACATACTTAAATGAACTGCCAACCAAGACTGACGATGTTAGTTTTTTTCCTAGAAAAGCTAGTAAAAAGGTACTCACACTCCTATTGGGCCCATTCCAGGTCCTCCTCCTCCATGGGGAATGCAGAAAGTTTTGTGAAGGTTTAAGTGAGAGACATCGGAGCCATAGTCCCCAGGACGACACAGTCCCACCTGTGAAGGACACTCTGTCTCAGAAAGTTCTTTACATACAAACTGCTCCTCTACATATTCCTGCCATTTAAACCTTTCCATCCTGCTACTGCATTTAAGAAAACTAGGTTCTAATAGATGTTATAGGTAGGTATAGGTATTTTAATATGAAGTTTCATAAACAAGAATAGAGGGAAGCAGTGTTTTTTGCTTTAATGTAAAGAATATTTTTGTGAAGGATTAAGATTTAAAATTCCCATTCCTATTTTCAGTTTTTTTTTTTTTAATATAACAGATCTTACAGACCTTTTAAACAGATTTAGGGGAGAGCTCAGATAATTAAAGAGCTATTTCACCACCTAATTTTAGCTGCCATTCTCGGAAACCTCTCCTCCCTCCCCCGAACTCCGTGAAGCTACACTGTGGTCTGAGCTGAGCACTTCCGCTTATTCCAGTGGAAGTGCAGTCTCAACTGCACCGAATCTGTGCAATAGTTTCCACACCTGGGCATTCATGTTTGCTCCATCTAGGTAAACCTGGCCTCCGTGTTTGTGGACCAGATCACACACGTCCCCGATCTCCTCTTCGAACACCCCGTTGGTAGAGGGGTACGTGATCATGATGGCTGCCAGGTTATCCTTATGTTTGTCCACCTGGAGATGGGAGAAGGTGAAGGACCAGGTCACAGAAGCTCGAAATGCTTTCTAATGGAGGATCTCTACAAAAACATGTAGTTAAGCCTACTGAGTGTTTTCCAGGTAAGAAGCAAGTCTATCAGCAGGTAGCGCGGGTCACCAGCATCAAAAGATACTGAGCTTCTCCCTTCAGCAAAGGGAAAATTTTCATTTCTAAGCAAGCCAGGATTTTAAATTGGGGAAGAAGCCATGATTAAAGACATAGGTGTGATCACTTCTGAGATACTTTAAAACAAGCTAAGTTTAACATTTTGCATTAAAGGTAATGGGATCAAGTGACTTGATCCCCCTTACCTTCAGCAATACAGTTCTGTGATGCTGATAGCAGCCTGTTCAAATATGTATTTTTAGAAGTGTGCCCAGCTAAATCCTTGGTTTCACAAGATTCACCTGCAGCCATTCCGCTCAAAAAATACAAAAAAAAAAAAGTTGCCTAGCAACATCTTTCCCAGCGGAAATGGGCCTGAGCTTCCCTATGGGAAAACGCAGCTACAAATGCATGAGACTCATGAGCGTGCTTCATTCACTGCGGACACTGAATGTGAAGAAAAAGCTCTGCTGTAAAAGAGCCTACTGTGTAAAAAGACTTGCTCAGCAGCTCCTGCAAAAAAGATCCACAAATTATAAGTGTCACAAGGCTTGTGTCTGAGTTAGAAGGAATTACTCATCCTTTTCAAGCTTGCATTCAGTGGTATTCACTACTTATTTTGTCCTATTTTCTCTCAGGAAAAAATCTGATTCAACTGCCAACACTACCACCTGTAGAGGGGAAGGAGAGTTCATGTCTTTAAGATTAAAGCTGTTTAAACACTCACCATTGCTTTTAAATGGGCAAGGTCAATGCTCCCATTTTTACCCACTTCAATTGGCTGAATCTTCATCCCTGCCATTTGTGCACTTGCTGGGTTTGTACCATGAGCAGATTTAGGAATTAGGCAAACCTTGAAAGGAAAAATAAGCAGTGTCTAAAGCATAAGTAATTATAAAAACCTTAGGTGCTGCTGGCTGTCCTCAGCTGCAATTCATTATCACAGATTTCTAAAGGGAGCCTGGGTGAACGTTTACTGGCAAAGTGCCACTTCCACTAAAGGCAGCAACTCCATTTTCCTTGGGAAAATGAAAAAAAAAAAAAAAAGACAACTACAGGCAGCAGTGTCAAAATACTCATTAGCAACATCAAATTTAATTTGCTGCTAAACTTACATTGACGTTTGTTTTATTACAACATTATTTCAGATATTCACTTTAAGGATTTTTTTTTTTCTTTTCACACATTTTTTTAATCAGCTCCCATACACACAGTGACTGAAAGGAAAAAATATTCTAATGCCTGCTTTCCATTATACTTTCACATAAATTCCAAAGCTTTTTCTTCTGTATGCAATTCAAAAGAGATCTTAACTTGAAATATTTTGGCTATGGCTGAGAATTTTAGAAAAGCTGCTTGTATTTTCTACATAGATCATTTTAAAAAATATACTTTTTTAAAATTTTAATAAATGTAGGTTTTTGTTGCAGTTCATTGGGAAAATAGAGCTCAGGACATTTCCAGACCTTTGCAATGACTTCCACTACATGTAGGCAACAGGTGTACCCTTTCTTAAAAAAAAAAAAAATCTTATTCGGTGAGGATATTGAAAGGTATTATATCCCTTTCAGAGATTAATTTACAAATAGTTCTTGAAGTAAATAAATTATTAAACTTTAGCTGCATTAAATAGCTGAAGATAGAAAACTTTATAAGAAAAACTGCATTATGGCCCCTATCTGATGTCTGATGATAGAGATGCCAAGATAAATGTTAAAGTAAAACTTCAAAAGCTAGCCAAAGAACTAATCAGTCTGTCTATCTTTGCACCTGCATATCTTCTCTGCTTGCAATGAATATCAGTATTTTACTATGCAATCACAGTGTAAATAAATACAGAAGGATCCCAATCCACTGGTGTAATGCACTACAGTCTCTACTGTGTCTGATGTGTCTATAGCAATTTTAAGTGTACAGCAGAAATGTAAAGGTCTTGTTGGGTTGCATCTGCAGCTGCTGGACACAGAAATAACTGATCAGGCATCCAGGCAACAAAGCACACAGGTGTTGTGACCTGCGTAACAATATTTTTTTTCCAACATTTTTTTTCCAAGAGGGGACACCAAATCCAAATGAGGCTGATTCTGGGAAAAAAAGTAAAGAGGCTCATCAAGCTTCTTTCAAAGCAAAAGCCATAGTTCCATCTGCTCTGCAGAGATACCTAGTGAAACATCTACCTTCTGTGAAATGGTCAATACTTGAAAAGAAACATGCATCAAGCAAAGTTCCAAATTAAGTTCAGAAATACAAGTAATGTTGTAATATGCACTTCTTTCTATCATTTAAGTCTGTGAGTGAAAAAGCTCTAGTTGATCTTAGATTTCAAAGAAGTTTTTGATATGGCCCCCACATCAAAGCTTAGTTAAACTAATTTTCAATGGGGTAAGCGAAAAAGCTACATACATTAAAGGAAAATAGATGAATGGCCAGTTTTCAATATGAACAAAGGTCATCTAATATAGTGCTGTATTCTACAGTAAAAGCTCTTTCCTGGGTTCCATCCATTTCAACTTATTCATAGTTGATTTTGAAAGAAATGAATTGTGAGGTGACAAATATCCTGATCGAAAATCCAAAATTATTCAGGACATAGTAGAGATGAATTTAACTATGCCATTACTACTAAGTGATGGACATGAAAAATGAAGATACTGAACACTGGTACATCTAGAATAACACGTAAGAGAAAAAAATCTTAACATTATGTAACAGCACTTGTAATTTTGAACATAATGCTACTCTGAAAGATAGTCTAGGACTAGGGGGTAAAAAAGCATGTTATAAGTTAGAAAGGAAAAAACAAAGGAAAAAGAGCACAGAAGTGGTGATGATAAACAAAGCTTTAAGAAAGCTTTTGTGAGACAGAAGAAAAAATAACTGGAATTAACTAGGAAGACAGAACTGAGAAAGAATATAATAAAAAGTGCAGCATTAACATGTGATAGGTAGATAGGTGATATAACAGTGCATCATCTTTGAAGTGTGAGAAGATACTGGATAAAATCATAAAAAAGTTCAAATACTCAGAGAAAGTGCAGGATGAAACCACGGACAGACTTTTTTCTCCAAGATGAAATAAATACCGAAAGTTTTGTGGAGGGAAATTTAGTGGAGGGAAAATCCATGAAGAGCACCACCACTGGGCAGGAAGCTCCTTAACTGAAGGTAAGTGAATACTGGAAACCCTCTACAGATACGTACTGTGGTAAGCTTGCTGTCACCTCTGAGGCTTACAAGAACTCAACTTCGCTAAGTTTATACAGCATTGCTGAGAAGAGATTCTTATGGTCAAAGTTTCAAGTGTTTAGTATAAAAGATAAAAAAAAAAAAAAAATTAAAAATTTAAAATTCGAGTCTTTTGATCCGAACATCAGCCTAGCGAATCACAACCAAATTACATAGACAGTTTGAATGGCGGAGAAGGGGATGGACTTGGAGATTTCTGAGTCTGTTTGGTGTTTATCTGGTATACCAGACCCTTGTCTGTTACTTCTGTCAGCAGTGTTCAGTGACTGTTCTGGGAGCAGACTGATGTCCCGAACACTACAAGCTTTAGGTACACAATTACTACTAGTTCTAGCACTATCTCCTAGTTACTGCATCCTGCCTCCTTTTTCCATTTCCCACCCAAAGTGCTTCCCCATACAAGTGTGGACACTTACAGTCCTATTACGTTCTCCTTTTGCATTCAAATAAGCCTTGATTGCAGCCAAACCTGCGTACTCTCCTTGGGCTCCACTGCAAGAAGAACACAAAGCCCGTCATGCAAACATAAGAATGTACCAGTACAGTGCTGAAACTTCAGAACTGTCCTGCCCTTATCCTTCCTACAGACTCTCATCGACTGTCAGAAAATTAAAAGAGGTACAGCTTAAACTGCAGGTGCACAAGCACTGATTAAAAGCTTCCACATCTTTTTCAAACAGTACATGGAAAAAAAACACATTGTTTTGTATTCTAACAGCACTGGGCTCAGTCCTGTTGGTTGCTGCATTGATTCTGACTCAACAGGAGGCTGCTTTCTTGACTACAGAGAGGAAAACTAGTGCTGAAGTGAACAGTAAAGCACATATAAATACATATATATATATATATATATAAAGCATATATAGCCATACAAGCGTAAGAACTCTCTTGGTGGGACTCTAGGAGTCTGAATAAATCCTTGCTGTCCACTTCGTAATCAAAATCAGTGCTAAGCAGTGCATCAGTACTCATTTAGTTTTGCTTTAACTATTTCAGTGAGCCTGCAGATCCTAGGAATTCTCCAGTCAAACCCAGTATTACCTAATGCATCAAAAATCACTTGCAGAAACACTAAAGGATCCAGCTCACTCCAATTTCAAAACTTTGCTGATATCCTTGTATGAATTAAAACAACATCACCATTTTAAGCAAGCAGCCATCTGCTTGGAAGGAGCCAGCCTTCCAAGAGAAGTAAATAAAGGCTATAAAATAAAATTTGTGCTTGTATCAAAGCTTGTTGGAATCAAAATAATTAGTACTAGAAGGCAAGGTATTCTAGATTTTAGGTAATAATGTTTATAATAATAATTTCTCAACTAAAATTTAAAGACTCATTAATCAAAAGACAGCTATATTGTTGTTAAATCTTTTTTATTTAATAGTTTTAAAAAATAATTAACCGGAGTAATCTTATGCTGAGGTCAGCATTTTTAAGTTTACTTTTAGGTTTACCAACAAAAAGTTGTTGGCTTTTTGTTAGCACAAAGCAGCTTTTTTTTTTTCCATTCCCTTCAGAATGGAATCTTCAAACATAATATTTTAGTTTCAGTGCACTCCTACAGCATTTCCTGAAACTTCCTTCTTTTTTTTTCCTCTACTAGAAAAGGGAGTTTATGGCATTAGCTACTTCCAAATCTATTTTTTCAGTTGGAGTTTCAGATTAAAAGCAATCTGTACTTCTAATACCTATTATAACCCCGCCTGAGTGGGTAGATGGTTTACTTCAGGTGAATCTCAAATAAGGCATAGGTTTTCACAACTTACTGTAAGTTCAGCTGAACTATTGAGCTTCATTGTACAGGAACCCTAAAAATAAAAATACATATATCAGTGTATGCAAAATTATATACATATATTTGTGTGTGTGTCTGTATGTATATGTGTGCATATATATATATATGTATATATGCATATGTATATATGCATGTATATATATAAAATCTGATTTCTTATTTTTGGCAAATACTTACCAAAGGAATCATGCTGTGTACAAGGGAAATATCTTTGTTTTCCAATCTTTTCATGTACCGGACAATATTTGTTTCGGAGTGATAGCTGAAGAATACAAAATGAGCTATTAAGGCAATCAGATCAACTAAACAAGCTGGCTGATCTGTGTTCTAACATAGGAAATGGCATAAAAAAATCAGATAAAGTAGTCTCCCCTTTTTGTTTCTTATTACATATTAGGCACTTCTTTCCAATTCAGTATTTTATGTCTGCTAAAAACAATTTGGATACATGCATTATCATTTACCCACAAACACCATCACTAAATATGTAATATGGAAGTTCTAATAAGTCCATCCTCAAATACTTCCTTGTAGGATGCAGCAGACTAATGGACAAACACATGCCCTGTGTGATCAAGACTTTTGGTTTGCTTATTTAAAATTAAAATTGCATTTATAAAAGCTGGTAGAAAGTTTTAGAATAATAAGTGACACTGTCTGTACAGAGAGAAAACTCCAGCTACCGCAGTACTACTTATGAAATAGAGATACTTTCAGGTTTCATTAAAATATCAGACATACAGTAATTTTACAAACCTGTTAAAAACCTGGTGTGTCAAGAATTTGGAAGTTCTCTTAAATGGGGTGCTCAGAATACCTTTGGTGTCCTCGCCCATGCCCTCAGCAACTAGTTCCTTTGACACAAAGAAACACAAGATCAAGTATCTTCAGAGATGTTTCTTCTCATAGTTAGTCACCATCAGCACTCGCTTACACTATCAGTTTACCACAAAATTTAGACAGTTTGTTAGATCATGAACTTCATTAGCATATATTTCTATTAGATCAACAGCTTTATATTAAAAAGAGTATGGGATCTTAATACATCTTAGACGTGTTGCTGTGAATTGCCAAAGATGTGATACAAATTTCCAATGGAAGAGAACTGCCTCAACCATCACAGAACAGCTAATGGCCCAAAAATAAGCTGACCAAAGAACTGGCCATCATAACCACAGAATGGCATCACTGTTACCTCATGTTCATCTCATCTATCTTTTCCTTTAAGGGAAGATTTGAAATTGTTAGTTTATAATGGCCATCCTACATTGAATCAATGCCCTAAAGAGCAGTTCTGGTTCACACTTAGTTACAAAAACTTTCAAATTAATTTATTCCATATGATCTGCTGCCTACTTACAGCTGAAGACTCACAACCGAAAATCCATAATATGTCATCTAAGTCTTTCTCATTTACAGTTTCATCAAGTGATACTCCAAGCTGTGGATAAAAACAACAAAATTACTTAAGGGCTCTCAGATCCAGGAGTATAGTGCTTTGTCCTTGTCCAGAAAAAAAACAAAATCCAGAAACACAGGAGAAAAAACAAGACAACTCCAACCCACCTAACAGTGGAAATTTAACTGAATTTTATATAATGCATACATAAATGCATCTTCACAACATTCCAACTCCTAACTTCTCTCTTCCCTGCTAAACGATTCAAGCTGCATCTTACAGCCTCAAAACCTGTGGCTCCCTTTCCAGTATTTCTGTCTAAGCATTCTCCACTTAACGGGAAGATGATAGCCTGGTTCGCTACTCCTCTTTACCTCTGCCCTTGAATTTTAAAGAACATATGAGAGCCTGCAAAAAGTCTCAACATGCCTACTAAAACGTGCTTGAGGCTTCAGTTTTTGTCTTTAATACTCCCACAGGACCTGAATTCTGGAGGTCATCTAGCATTTCAGGGATATTGCTAAGTTTTAGAGTTTCTCTACTCCAGCCTCTGATACCATATTTGAACTGAGGCAGAGGTAATTTTTCTAAATAGGCAAGAAATGAACAGTAATGAGTATTTCTAGAAGTTCAATATGTCACTTGATAGTTTCATTTTTATATTGCCTTTATAACTGAGTGATCTATGTAAGCAAAATAACAAGGGGATTTAACAACTGCTTTTGTTCTCCTTAGCACATTTAATAACAAGAAACGTTGTAAGAAAGGTCATGTGATAAAATTTCTCAAAGGTTTAGAGATTTGCTTACTCTGCCATCACCATAAATCCGAAAATTTATCTTTCTAAGAGCCGCCCTGTCCAAAACCTCTTTGACTGAGCATCCACAGGTTATTGTCAAGGTATCAAAGAACAGATCATGGTGCAGTTTATGACCAGCTCGCCGGAGACCTGTAAAAAACATTAAGTTAATTATATAACTTGTTAATTCTACAGTGCTTGTGCATACAATACTGGCATAACAATGTTGCATTTCTTCCTGAAGTAAATCCTAATAGATGATAAAGCAAGACGTTTTCCTTGTTTACACAGCAATGAATCATCAGCTTTCTAGTGAATTTCACTGTGCCTGGAAGTGTTCTTCAAGTTTGCTGAGGTCAAGACTCTGTGCATTACCTCAACCAGCTTAATACAACTCCTCTTAATGTTTTAGTACTGTTAATTTTCACTCACAGGATGGAAAGACAAATTCTCAAGTATTTTTTCTCCAAATGAATTGAGAAGTTTCCTCCAGTTATACTGGCTTGAACTTCCCCAATTTTTAAAAAACAATGTTGCTATAACCCTTCACAATTATTAATAAAAGCCATTGGTCAAATCATATGGAATATGGCTGTCATCGCTAGATCATCTGACACATGCTCTGAAGCCCTCCGCTGATCAAAACCATTTTATAAATGGTAGCAGTTGCACCAGATAAATATGTTTATCCAGATATGCTGGTTTTGCTCTTTGAATCCAGACATTCCTCAAACACCTGTATTGCTGCCATTAGAATAAGCAGGAGGGAAGTATTCAGCCAGGTTTTGTTAACAAAACAACACACAAAGTCCTCTGCCCTCAGACAGCTATTAAGCTTTGGGGCTTCAGTGCTCACACCGTTTTGGTTTTACACTCAGTTTAAATGAATTGTTTCTGTGTGTTTAATCTCAACTATTACCTACATTTGCAGACTCCAATAACACCCTGTGTAGCCTTCTGTAAACCAGAATGATCTAGCATGGCAAGCGATTGTATCTGGAAAACAGCATTTGAATGCTGTTTCATCAGCATTCAAATTCCATCAGGTTTATCAGCTTGAGACTTGCTCTGTAGGCCTCTCTTAGTTTCATAAAACTACCTAATTCTTGGACTTCCTTGTCAAAGGATATAAATATATTAGCCATGAACTTTATATAAAAATGTTACCTCTAATGCATATCAGCTGGCACAGGACTTGTGGATGGTATTTGAGAAGGTGTGAGGATTTAAGATCAGTTTCTGTAATCTTTCAGCTATAAACTCACCTTCAGCCAAGATGAGAGTAGCATTATGCACTCGTCTTGCAATATGCTTTAATCCATCAGAACCATGGTAGACACCAAACATGGCTGCCATGTTAGCAAGAAGAGCCTAAGATACAACCACATTTTACAACATTAGTTATACTAAAGGCTAATATATCCTAGTTTAACAGAAATCTTCTCTAGCAACCATGTCCTCATCTGATGTTACACTTGCTTACATGCAAAAATCAAGACAAGAGATGGGAAAGGCAAAATATTGTTATGGAACTGTAATGACTGTGAATTCAATGTCCTCTGAAACTTCAGTATTTCAGTAATCAACATTATCTTAATTTTCAACAAGTACTACAACTTACAGAGTGAGTGACTGAAGAATCTCAAGAAAAAAATAATCAGGAAATTCAGTGTTTGGGCTTGATATATAACTTTTATGGAATATCTCAAGAATGCTAAGTATTAAATACATTTTATTACTACTAATCCCGCCTCCAAATAAAGTACATTGACAGTATGAAGAAAGCATTCATAGGAACAGAAAATATTCTAAGCTTGTCTGGAAGAAAATCTATGGATACATGCCAAAAACAACTATTTAGAACAATTATTATTTTAATTGTGACATTCTACTGTAAAAATAGCTATTTGGTAGTGTAATAAAATTTCTGCATCATTTCACGGGATTGAGTTGTCACTGTTTGTACTTTCCTAAAAATAGTCTTAAAATCTCAAAATGGCATTTTTGTCTTGCATCATTAGAATTCCCTTCTGTTTTACAAATGAGGCAGATCTGCCTCATTTGATTTTTTCAAAGGACTCAAACACACAGACACGAGGACCTTTTGATGTTCTTCATTTCTCCAATAAAAAGATCCCTAAAAAGACCCACAGAAGTAAAGCTAACTCAAAGCACTGTGATGTTACAGCTACAATCTGGTTAAGGCTTCACAATCTCCTTTCCAGTGTTAAAAGCGAATCCTGACGAGTTACCTGTGCTGTACAGATATTGCTTGTAGCTTTGTCTCTTCGGATATGCTGCTCTCGTGTTTGCAAAGCAAGTCGATACACTTCCTTGCCATTTGCATCTCTAAGCACAGAAGAAATTGTTCCTATTACTTTAAACAAGAGTAGATTAAGGGCTCTGAGTTTGCTAACCTGAAATTAGGTTTTCATCCCCATAGACAGAAAGATTCTTAGGTGAAGATTTTTACTTACATCATGCCAGGCCAGTGTATCTGATCTGGCAGAGTTTCTACACCAAAACTATTCACCTTAAAAAGCTAGAAACAACTGTAATCATTTTACTTAGGTAGTAAACCGGAAATAC
>VZSV01000155.1:719765-738619 GCA_013398735.1 Nothocercus julius
TAAAACAGTGATTTTTGATCATGGGAATACCAGGATCAACGAAAGACAGAAAAAGAAAGCAAAACAAAACATGCAGATATTTGCACTGATATCTGCATGGTTTATTTCACTTTATTTTGTGTGCAGCATAGGCACACTTTTGTCCTGATACAGGTTTATTTATTTATTTATTTATTTTCCCATGGAAATTCCTCAACAGAAAGAAAGGTTAGCAGGAGAAAGAGCTACTTCACGTGCCTTTTCAAAGCAAAATACTAAACGATCACTGCTTCTTGCAGACAGCTCTGGCTTATCAAGAGAGGAATGTCCACGGAAAGGCCTCTCAAAGGCCAGCCTTATTTGCAGCATTAATCACAGAGAGAGGACGTTCTCATTAACACTTCCCTTTCTCACTGTGAAACTGTCTTAAAATGCAGAGGCATAAGAGGTGCAGAGGATCTCATTTAACCTGGCTATACCCAATTTAATACTGAAGACAACCTGAGGCTTCTCTCTTCTGTATCTTTCCCTCACCATCCATCCATAAATATGTGAAAGAAAAAGAGGTCACAAAAATCTTTTTTTTTTTTGTTAACAAAAAAATGCATATGCTTATTCGCAAAAATATTTAGCACTTAGAAAACAAAAGCTGAAGTATGACCTTGTTCTTGCTTTAGAGTTTTTACTATAAACATTACTACTTTGCATTTGAGATGTCATTACCACAGTTGTCCTCCTAAAATGTTCAAGCTTTAGCCTTTATCTTTGATTAGAATGAGATTAGAAAACTTCTTTGGCTCTCACTACATAGGGCAGATAGTCACCTTATGTATATAGAAAATAATTGCTTGCTTTTCTTCATGATCTTACTGTTTCAAGCAAAGGAGGAATACGTCATACTTCTTTCATAAGTAATTACCAGCTACTACCAATAGGGGGAAAATTATTTCTTAAATTCTTAGCAGTGCATCTGTATAAATTGTCCCCTGACACATATACAGTATTTACTGAGGATAGAATTGATCTCGTTCGTTCTTTCTTTCTTTCTTCTTTTTTTTTTTTTTTAATTTTTTTTTCAATCTCTAAGATTAAAGAACCATGAGCTTCAAAGAATTTGTACCAGGAAGATAGGTTTTATGTTCCTAAATATAATAGGCTGGTTTCATGAATTGTTTTTGGATACCATAGCCTCCGAACACCGTGTAAGATAGGCAATGCCTATTAACAAATTTCCTATTAAGGAAAGTTGGTCAAATTCTAACATTTCTTGACTTTGTAATTACCCTCAGAAACTTAATATATCCATTACTGCTAAAGGTGTAGGAGCCATTTTTTTGCTATCTGTTCTTTTGCCATCATTCTGTCATGGACTACAAGTGGATTATAAAATAAAATTCTACACTGGTAAAACAGATAACACACTGTATGTGGTAGATTTCTGTCAGTGGTTTGGTTTCAGGACTGTCATGGTCCACTGAAAGAATAGATAATACAACCAGCATCTCAGATAATGCAGTTTCTTTAAGAATCATTGAAAAACTTCCTCAGGGAGATGTTTGTCTGACAACTTTGTATCTTAGGTATTAGATTAATATATCTTTAACCTTTTAAGCATACTTTCCTTATCATGTATATCATCTTGCTGATGAAGTCTTTTGCTTGTTTTGAACTCAGAAGATCCTTGTACCTTGTTAAGGGCTGACAATCAAAAAATTTCAAACAACTGATTTCCAGTCATTTCATAAACTGCTCAGTTATTTCATAATCTGGAACTACAGTAAAACTGAATTGTGCTTTTTTTTTCCCCCCAGGATTGTAGGGCAAATGCCAAGCTTTGATACCAAACTTTCTTGTTTTTGTACCGAAGAATTTTTGCTTTCATGCACATCCACATGATCGGTTCCTTCATGCTGCAGCCTTTGTTTCCCCTGTGCTCTTTGAAATATAAGCCTTAACAAAACTGCTATACACAGCACTTGCAAAATCAATTAGCGGTCTTTGAATGTTTCACAGTTGCAGAGTCTTTCTCAAAGTATATCTCATTTCAAAGTAATAAGTATTAAATCACAGTACAGCCAATGACTTGGAAACATACACATTTCTTCTCTTTAAATTGAATGTAGCAAGCATAACTACTTAAGCTCTGGATATATTTATTGTATATATGTACACAGATATAGGTACGTGCATAATTTACTACCTCCCATATTCATGTTTAATTATTCAAATACAGCTTTTTCTTTTTCTTTTCAAATAAATTATTTGTGTGAACTTTTTACAGATTAGGAAGATTGATATAGAGAAGTCTGATATGGAAATCTACATTTGTGAAGTAAGTAAGGAAAGAAGGATGGAAATTTGTAAAAAAAAAAAAAATCCCTGAGACTCTAAAGGAAAAAAGTATATATATATGTGTATTGTAGAAAGATTTAAGCATGCTTGCGTATTAAGCTCTGATTAAAGGTCCTTCCAATCCTACTCTCTGTGCAGCAAGACGTGAACACGGTATGAATCTTCCTGGTTTTTAAGGTACTAGGTGTGATTAATGTGATCTGTCAGTTTCTTCTCTCTGAGGGGCCTGAGTGAGGTCCCTCCATTCCTTAAAGGAAGGCAAGGTGGAAGCCAAGAGTTACCCCAGTGCAGGCAAAGACCCCATCAACAGGACGTGCTCCCACAGGGTCTGCACACTGTGGGCAGAGTCAAATGCTTGTAAAGGGGCCCACAGATGCGCCCAGGCAAGGCATGAACCGTGGTCATAGTCCATCCAGGGAGTCTAGTCAGCAACCAAAGGAAAGAAGACTGGAGACAGGGCTAAAGAGAGGACAACAGCATGGGTCTAACAGCCACCCTGCAGATCAGGCTGGAGACAAGCTACAGCGCTCATCCAAGGGACCAAGGCGGGACACAAGCCTGTTCCAGGAGAGACTGCAGGTCCAGCTGAGCATCAAGGCCAGAGAGCAGCACTCCTAGAGTGCAGCGCACACAGGGGCGGATAGCCCAGAGCTGAGCTGGAGCGGAGCCTCAGCGCGCATGGGCTGAGCGCGAGTGCAGGTGCCTGGTGATGCCTATCAGTGCCTTGACACTCCTGACATCCACCTGTAACAGGAAAACAGCAGTGCGGGCAGGTAGGGACTGTCTATAGCTTTGGTTTATCCACATGTATTAAAATGACTTTTAAAAACTTTTGAAGTTTCTAAGTCTCTGTCAAAAATGGTGTCTTAAAGTCTCAAGATGAATTAAATCCTTTGTGTTTAGAGCTGGGGATCCTCACTGTCACTTCTGCCTCCTACAGAGGCAACACGAGCTACCAGCATCATGAGGTTTGTTCTCTGATTGCCATCTTGCTCCCCCGCGCTGTGACTAACTGAACTGCCACCCGCCTCGGTGACAATGCTACCACACTCCGAACTCGAGGTGCTGCAGCTGCTGGAAACCTACAGAAATCCCCGGAAAGGTCTTATGTATCTTCTACCCTCTGTAAACCTTCCAAAGTGGGAAAGAAGAAAATCGGGAGGATCTGTATTACACGTTCAGAATTACCTGCTGCTGAGGGATGATTTCTAGTTTTTCTTTCTGTCTTTTGCACTTTTTTTTTTTTTTTTTTGTAAACTTGGTTCAAAGGTAAGCTTGATAGACCTTGAATACTAATTCAGTTACTTAATACGTTATACTTCTTATCATGTTACTTGTGTCCACTGACTTTTAAACATTAAATATGGCTATATGATTAAAACTTTATCTGTTCAAATACTATGTATCAATAGATGTTATCTATTACAAATTTCTATGCAATACACATGGCATTGCAAGAATTTTTCTTGCCCAATCTAATTTTATTAGGCAATAAAAAGTGCTCTCTGGCACATTCAGATGTATACAGTTACCCCAACAGGTGTATAGTGCCGACAAGGTACTGAGATACTCTTTGGGAAACAAACATCTGTCCTCTCTTATTCTTATCTAGGAGTTAAGGGTATTATGCAACAGAGTGCATAGATTTTGAAAATTCAGGAAATCTAAAAGTTCTTTTTTTTTTTCCAGAAAACCCCTTCTGCCTATGTGTGGAGTTTTATTTTACGTTACTTTCTGTTAGAAATGGAGTTACAGCTGCTATTTGTACTAGAAGTAGTATGCCAATAAAAACTGCTGAGATGACAGCTTCAGCAAGAACGGTTTTCTTCAGCTGTATTTTGGGAAAAAGTTCCCAGTTCCCAGATGTCTATCAGGATTTTCAGTTAAACAGGTGTTAATAAAACCAAAACTTTCAAAGACTTTGACTAAAACCCTTTCCAAGATCAGGTCTCACATTTTGGTGTTTTTGTTTTTCTACTGCTCTTCAAGCATGATCAGAATCTATTGGTGATAGCAAATCATTTACAAACCTGTTTTCCTCTACTGAGGAAGAGATTTGCCCATATTGGCATATTGATAGATGTAGTTTAATGACGTGATTGAACTGATCTAAGATCTCACATCCCACAGCTAGCCTAAATGAAGAGAATGCCTCTCGTGGCTGAACGAGTTTAGCTGGCACGCTGAAAGATCGCAGAAGATGAGCTCCACAGTCAGGACAGAAGAAAAAGCAGGACTGCACAGCCAGGATAGAACAGTAAAAGCAAATGGACTGATTCTTTCTTCGACAGCAGCTGTTAAGGTTAGTTCTTACCAAACTGTATTTGCAAGTGGTTAGAATATGTAATACTTTAAAAATTCCTAAAGAACACTGCTATGTGAGCTTGTTAAACACACACTGAGTCTGAATCAGTGCTGCACAATCTGGCTCTGGAATCAAAACTGAATAAATACTTTAATGTTACATAATGTCTTAGTTAAAAGATAACTTGGAAAAGGCTTGAAATTTTGCAGTGGCCTTAGCTCTGGTACTGGGTACCTTTTTGCTGCTTCTGTTAAAAGATAAAATTTAAACCCACCAGAGGTGGCTAACGTATAAGCTTGTCAAGGAATCAGTTTGCATACGCTCCTAGAGACTGCCGTGGGCTTGGCCACAACTTTGCTAGGTATTCTGCCTGCCGCAAGCGTGCGTTAGCTTGGCATGGCACGACCTGAGCGGGGTTTACCAGCCACGAGCCCTCCCCAACCTGTCAGAGGCTGCACACGTTTCGCACAGTCACGACTCTGTAAACGTGGCCTAAGAGCCCTGCAATCGTGTTGGTTCAGGACAGGTTGGCTGTAAAATACTCTGCCTCTCAGTGCGCCAGCGAGCCTGGACCTGCTCAGGTGTCAGATAGTGGTGGGGCCTGAACCACGAGCAAGAGAGCGGCCCAGGCCTGAACCACGCGGGTGGGAGATGCTGGGTGTCTGAGTGGTCAGCACTGTGAGAAGCAGAGCTGAAATACTCGTGCGTTACCAGGGGTCCACCGGCCTTTTCGTGTAGCAGAATGAGGCAGAATCCTGACAGAGGAAGGAGAGTCACGTTTGGGGAAGCACCCAGAAAAGTGCACTGCAGCAAGAAGCTGGAAAAGACAGCTCTGGATAATTTATAGAGCACAGCAAATTGGAGATGTTCATCACAGTCAATATAGCTTATGTGGGAAGAGGACAATGGGATAAATAACTGGTGGGAGCAGAGATTGAGGCAGGGCTTAACACTGCATAGGAAAGAGAAAAAAGTTGGCAGGGAGGGGAGTAGGAAAAATAATGAATGTAGAACTGAGAAAAAAATATCAAATAACTATGCTTGCTAAATCAATTATGTATCCCATAGAAACAACAGTGAGTTAAAATATTTGAAAACAACACCCCAATGCACATGTCCAAGGACTAGATTAAACCTGCAAAGGAAATTCTACACTTTTATTTTCTATTTTTTTGAGCGCTTCAATTTTTTGGATGTAAAATATAGCATATACCTCATAATCCGCAATTAAAGTAGCAATGGGGTGGGGGAAGCAGAGAAGTCTCAGATGTTAGTGAGAGTTTCTTTGTTGTATTTTAATGTAATGGTGGAACAAAGGAACCTGTCTCATACCTTTGTGTTGTCACAGCCATTGTCTCAAACAACTAATAGATGAAGAGAAGCAGGAGGATGCTCTAATTTCCACAGCATTAGCATCTGAACAGTTACACAGATTAAAACTGCACCTGCTCATACAGAACACTACACTATTACTCACAGATTAATCTGCAATATGTATCTTTTCTAATGAGCACGTGGTTAATTAAGAGCAGTCTGTTAATTTATTACTATAGTGAGGAGAACATCAGAGATCCCCATCTTCTAACAGTGCTAATACATTAGCCTTCCTAAGTGCAAATATTTAGAATGTATCTTCTCTGTATTTACATTTAGCAATTGCAAAATGCCATTATGTAACACTGTCTTTGGCAATCTTTTTAAAAGCTGAAATAAACAATAGGATCAACTCACCCTTATGTTTTCCTGGATTAAAGTTAACACAAATCTGAAACATGGGGTCTGCATATTTTGCAGAGGGAAAGAGCACAACTGCACTTCCTCGTGCGAGTAACAACTGATCTCCAAAAATGTGTGCACCTATACTTTGCCATGTGATCATAAAGAACTTCCATGAACAAAAAACATGATGCAGTTCAATGCTTTAAGGGAACACCTTCACTCTACTAATCAACATGGATGAACTCTGGATTAAACATAAAGGGTATAAATATGCATTTCCGAAGCAAAAGTCCAGGCTCATTTCTAGGAAAAGTACTGGGCAAGGAACATTGATTAGTACAGTCTGTATATCCTTGCCTAAGCATTTTTTAATCAAGGCAAGCAATATCCATTGTAAAATGGGACTTAGCACTGAAAAACTCTTAAAGTAAAATAATAGAGCACTAATAATGAAAAATAACAAGAAAAACAAGAAAAATATTCTTTTTTTCTGTGTGCCTGGTCATATCTCTTTGCATTAACTCCTTCAGTAAGTTAAAAAATGACCAAAGAATTAAGTACAGATGATCCATTATTAAGCAGCAGATAACAGAAACCAATGACCCTCTATTGTGAGTTTCTGATCAGTCACAAGTAAGATTTTTCATATTTCTCTAATCATCTTCATTCATAAACTGGTCTGAAGTGTAAGTAATTTCAAAGCAGCAAATAATTGTGAAAGAAATTGAATAGGCAATGAATGAAGAGACCTGAAATTCTTAAATAGTGGTTCCAGAAGGTCACCAAAGTAAAAGCAACTGATATATGAATAAGATATAGTTAGTAAATTTATTAAAACCACTGCTAAGTGAGTGAAAGAGTAGATGGCAGTTCTCCAGAAAATAGAAAAGAGTATTGTGAACAGTTCATTTAATTAAAACAATTTCAGAACCACCACTTTAGAGATTCTATTTCCTTTTAAAATAATACTGAGGTGAAATGTTAATTATAGCTTAAACTGTACTATATTGTCTATGATAATCTGTGGATGACCAATAATCTACAAAAACTGACTCAGTGGAAGCATGACCTGCTTTGCAGATACTGCAGCTTTCTGCAAAGCTAAAGCAAAGTGAAAGAGAACTCTAACCAGTGCGTAAAAAGTTAATGTAAAATCATCTCCATTTTTCTCCCTACCACCATAGACAGTGCAGTCATATTAAACTAGAAGCTTTTCTGCCCTGCAGAACAGAACTTGTTTTGGGAGTGGATTTAGAAAGAGAACCCTGGTAAACTGAAAACTGCGTAGGTGGACAGTTACCAACATTTTTTCTTTTTTTTTCAGAAAAAAAAGTAAAAAGCTGACTATCTCTTCTCCCATCATGGTCTTCAGTGCTTCGTGCAATACATTTCCCATGCCTTTATACCTTCCTGTTCTTCTATATTGAACACAGTTATGTTGTCCTACCTGTCTTGAACACTCAAGATGACTTATACAGGCTATGTTATAGCCCAGTGAAGGAGAATTGTGCCGAGCTTCTCACAGCTCAAATGCAAGACTGCTACTGGACTGCACAATTGTCCAAAAACACATGTAATTTTTTTTTATCTGTTTTTGATCAATACTGCAGATGTCATTTTCTTCTACTAGCAATCATAATGATTATGGTAAAATCTACTACCTGAAAAGGACTTGTTTGTAAAGTTGGCTTAGCTTCAGATGACAAGATAAAAAAACAGCCAGAAAAAGTATTTAAAATTTCAATGAGCTACAAAAAGTCAATAATTGATGAAATCACCAAGGCAACAACAGGATTTAATACTGGTACATGTCTACCCCAAACAACAGGAATCATTTTGAAAGAAAATTTTCAGTCTCTCTTCTTTACTGCATAAACTCAACCAACACAGGGAAGGAACTCTTACCTTGCTGTGATGGTGGCATTGCCCTCTAATTATTATATTTTGTGTAGGAATAGCATACTGGTTCTCCATCTTCCAAACATTCTTAAGGTTTGGAAGTAGTAACTACACTAAATAGCAGCAGTCAGGATCCTAGAAGTCCGATGATTTGAAACAGGCATTTGCTGGTTGGGGTTGTGCAAATATGGCAGTGGACATGTGTGAGGACATACTTTCAGGAGAATGTATCCCTGCCTTTCTGTGATTCAAGTTTGTACCAATTACAGTCATCCTTGTTTCAGATATATTTCTTTCCTTACACACCCTTATATCCTTCCTTCTGCTTAGTTTAGCTTCTGACTTCTGCTCACCCCATTTACCTATTGTCATCTTCAAAGTTTTCTTTCAAACAACTTTTTTTCTTATTCTGCTGTTTCCTTTATTCATACATTTGCATTCTATCTTCCTGCTCACAGGCAGAGTGATTTGAGACATCACTAATCACAGTTACATTTCTCTATTCATATTTCATCTTCTCTTTTTCATATTTCTTTCCATCTACACTGCTTACCTTCTTCCAACCTCTATGTTTCAATTATAACTGTGAGGATCAAAATAAGAGCACTGATTAAGCCAGCTTCTAATTTCCTCAAAATCAAGACCATGATTTTCAATATAAAAGTCTCTCTGCAGAAATAATTATAGTCTTTGATTTTTAAAAACTTGCACAAAGTTTAAAAAAATTGATTATTTCGATACCTTGTATTATTAGATTCCACTAGTAGTTTGGGAAAAACAGTTTTAGTATCCTAAAGTGCATTAATGAGCATTATTAATGCTCATTAACATGTTAATTAACATGAATTCAGCACTGCAAAGTCTTTTTCAAAGTTAAGATAACCTCCAGTTCTTTCTTCATAAGACATTAGCAGTCTCACCTGTAAGGCTCTAAGTTCTATGACAATTCAATGAGTAACTTTTGCCCTCTTCCTTTCCTTCCTTTCTTCTAAACCATTTCATTTTGGTAATTGTGCAAGAAACTATCTTCCTCTGGTTAAGTTTTCTGATTAGTTAATGAGCTGGATCAACTAATAAACAAGTCTAAGTCTGGGAGTGTCTGAAAGTGAAAGGGAGAGGAGCAGCAGCAAGGAGTTGTTGGATCCATTCACATTATCTGTTGAAATTGCAGTTTTAGTATTAGGATTTCCATTTACTAAAAAGTCTCATTATAGTAGTCATCTTAAAAACCAAAAGTGTCTGTCAAAGGTTTGTGCTGGAGCGGGAGAAAGGAACTTTATTGTAGAGGAGTCTTTAAACACCTCTGTGTAACAGTCATGTTTTAATTTTATTGTAAATTAATCTGGAAATTCTTGCTCAGGAGTGTATGATAACAAGTGTAAGTCATTCAAGATTCTTCTTGTAGTGTTCCCTCTAACGAAAGGGAAGTGCTTAGGCAGTGTGTCAGCACGCTGGACCAGACTGGTTCACATCTCCCCAGATCGTAAACCTCTACATTCCTATTGCTAGTCCCTTGCTCTTCGCAGAGCAACTGCTGTGGTCCTGTGATTACATTTGGACGCGCAACAGACACTGACCCTGAGATCTCATTGCCACAGCCGTCCATCTGGCCTAACCTGCATTTTGCATTGGAAATAGGGGGTGGAGTTCCTTCCTCCTCGGGCAAGGTCCTGGAATTATTCAGTGAGGACCTGGAAAACTTACTCTGGTGTTACCTGGACCTTGCCAGTGTCCCATGTACTCACACGGTTGCTTTGCTTTCCTTTTTGCTTAGCAAGCTGTTTGTGTGCTCTCTCATAGGGGAAGGAGTTCACAGCAATTGCCAAGCAGAGATTAAATCAAGAATGTAGGTTGTCCATTTACAGTAAGAACAGATGGAACTGCAAATAGACAGCCATGTAGCAGGGTACAGAAGCTGTTACTGCATAGGAGTATTTACAGCAATTTGACATGGGGGACAATGTGAGATTGTAGAAAGTTAGCAAAGATGGGCAAATAGGAAAGAAAGACTGAAGGGAACTGCATGTACAGATTACAGCAACTCCTTAGATGACCACACTCATCTTATTGCTATATAAATTTGAAGCATATTCATGCAGCATCTCTTTCTGCAAAAAACACCAAACAGCAGAGAGCGTAACCTGATAACTGGATACTGTTACACTACTTTTTCCAGAGAATATAAGAATTCCCTAAATCTCTTTTATGCTGGAAAGCAGAGAAGCGCACCTTCAACTCTGGCAGGACTTAGCTCATGGTTGTGGGCAGTGGTTCTCTATTCATTGAACAGATTTCTTAATAGTTCCTTCTGCATTGCTCAGACAGCTTAACTCAGTGGGTTGCTCATTAATTTGAAGTGAAATGATCCAGAAAAATGTCTTTTTTTAAAAAAATCTATTTTATAAACTCTGTGAAAAAGAAAGACAAACAGACAAACTTCTATTATTCAAAGGATGCAGAAGAGAACCAGTGGACAGTGACATAACATGTGACAGCTTGAAATGATCGCTGTTGAAGAGAAGAGGTCTCACTTTATTGTCAGCTTCTCCCATGCGCTTAGTGCTTCTGTGAAGCTGCTTTACACTGAAGGGCCTTTTATGTGCTAATCCAATCCTTTAGCAGAAAATTATCTCTTGTCTTATTGCTCGATTAATAAGCTGAGTCTGCTGGGTTGAAGGGTGGGTGAATCCGGCCAGCCCTAGAGCTGATGAAGGGCGAGCAGGAGGAGTGTTCAAAGGCACGTGCTGGGATGTGGCCTTTCCCTCTCGGCAGAAGCGAAGCTGTTGGACTGGCTTAACCTACGTTATGAGAAACATGCTGCATTCCACACAGATGCCACTCAGCCCAGCACGTTTAGGGGACAGATACTAAATGATGGCCCCACACATTGTGGAAAGTCCCTGCTTCTGTTGGCTGTGCTTTTTGAAACACACAAAATGTCACATTTCATTATCAAGCCACATTTTTGGAAGGACAATGTTTGGATGCAGTCCAACATATGCAGATTTGCACATGCGTATTAATATAATAATGTCTGGCTTACTTCACCAGTGCTATAACATGCACAGTTCCTTCCTAATCTTCTTTCTACAGGTTTATATTATTCATACTGTTAGTCCTGGGTCAAATAAATGCTTTATCATCTTTGCTGTAATACCATACACCGTTTCTACATCTGTCAGTCTAACAGTTTGCTACTATGTCACTCACTGTTTTCTTTCCCCCTTTTTTTCTTTTTATTAAATTACCCCATTGGTACATTGGAACACCTATTTGGAGCATGCTTTCTTCTGCATCTAATGTAGCTCTCTGACATAGTTTTATTTCTAATATTTGTAGAGGTTTTTTTGCTATAAACATTTCCCTTTAGCTATCCTTGATAGTTTCAGTTAAGTCAATAAGTTGCAAGGACGTCTGCAGAAGAACAATTTGTCTCAAAGCCTTTGACTTTTAGCTCTTAAGAACTGTGCTTTACTTCAGGCCTAATGATCAAACCAAAAGAGACTGATTGTACAGAGTTAATCAGAATTTGAAAAAGGAGGATTAGCTGGCACCACAGCTCACAAAAGAATTAATAGACAACATTGCATGACCTAAAGCATTTCATCATCTGTACTTTGCAACACATGGAAGAGCACAGTGAAGTGATAAAAAAAAAAAAACACAGAAGAATAAAAGAATTTAGCAGTGACTCAGCTGGAAAATAAAATGGTTAGTAGCAACAGGCTGTGAGATTAAATCATGAATTTGCTTCTTCTGAAATTCAAACACATTGAATTGTTTGTATGATTGTATGAACACAATAATAGTAGTGAAAGCCCCTGAAAACTGCTTAGACAGCTGGCTTACTCATTTTAACGCAAGTTCTAATCTGTGGTCCTCTGGTCCTCTAATTAATTCTGTGGTGTCTGAACACCTTCAGGCCCTGCCAGCTGGGCAAGTCCGAATAAGATGTGTTTGTCCCAAACCTAAAATTCAGTTGTCCCAGTTTTTAAATTGCAGATACGTTAGAAGAAGGGAGCTTACATGAGCCAACACTGTTAAAACTTAGTCTCTTCAAGCTCTCTCCACTTCAGAACTGTGAAACCAGATAATCCAACATTGTTCCAAGGTCTTTTGTTTATACCTGCAAGAGAAGGACTACCTTCTGATTCCAATACATTTTACAAGTTTATGGGAGTTAGGAATAGAACTGGTACTCTGTCAGATTTTTCACATATGGGTGAAAAGGGAGAAATGCAAGAGAATTAGGCTGACGAAAGACTTTCATTTTTGTGGAACTTTTGACCCTTGCTTATCTTTCCTTGAATGACCTCTGTATTGGAGCTGTCACTGATGTCATTCAGGTAAAAAATCCTTGGACTATTGTCTCTTAAAATGTTGTCATTACCCTGGACAGACATTCAAAATTCCTGCATGTCTTTAAAAACGAGTGAGAAAAAAATCAAGGATTTGCTCTTTTGAGATATTTAGCAAGTGTTTCCACCCAATATAAAAAAAGAGATTTGGTATTATCCTGAAAACTATATATTATTAAGCTCAGGAACCTAACTCTCTGGATACTTTTTGTTTAACCCTCTAGAAACTATTTCTGGATACTTACTATGTGCATATTATAGAGACTCTCAAATCAGCATTCAGCAAATTAGTATAATTACCTTACATATCCCATCACTGCACTGGAAAAAAAAGAAGTCTATTGGCAGTGAAGAAATTTGTTACATGTCATTTCTGGGTAAGCTCATGATGGTTCATAATTACTTATCAGCAACTAGTGTGTGGCAAGGAAGAGTAAAGTGATAAAAGGTATGAAATAGATATGCAGAAACACAACAATAAAATCATCAAAAAAAATTCAGTTTTTATATTGATGTGAGAACGAGAGTGATCAATCTTCAGCAGAGTACAAATACTTCTGTTAAAAACAGTATTCACAGCGCACCTGACTACAACTTGCATTTCCCCATATAGCTTGTAATTCATAAACATCAGCCTGCATATAATAGTTATTCCATTACAGACTTCAAGCTTTTCTTTTAACGAAACATTTTTTTTTTTGTTTGTACTAAAGCAAAAATATACCAAGATGAGGATAATACCATGTATGCATTATTGATATAAACTCTGCTGTCATTTACCTTGTTTCTGGTGTAACAGATGCTATTCTTCACTGTTTTAGAGATAGAAAGAATGACATAAATATATTCAGTTAAGTGTTCGATGAAGTCAGTATGATTTTCTGGACTTCCTGCTCACGTACTGTGGTGCCGTAAGCATCACTGATGCTATTATTATACCAGTGTTAATGGGATGAACAGCTGAGTCAGGGCACACCAAAGGACATTTTCTAGGGTTGCTTCGTTAGTATGCTCCTACATTCTCAAGGTTTTTGAATTCATATTGCTTACTGAGAGATGTAACAGTATCAGTGCTTTGAATTTCATTAAAAATACTAGAAAAAAATAAATTGAAATATGCGATCATTGTAAAGATTCTTGTAAAGAATATTAAAAACAAAGCTATGAAAGTATGGAATATCAAAATCAAATTAATTGAATATATTTCAGTACTCTATTGCATTGTGTTAATTCTCAAAACATTTTGCTAATTTTCAAAACATTAGACCTTTAAAGCTTCAAATTTAAGATCATTTTTCCATTTCATTTTAATTCTAACTACTTCTAAATCATGATTTCTGTGCATTCTGCTCCCAGTACTTGTCTAATTATTGTCTGGTGTTTCTTCTCAGCCTTCTCTCTCTCTCAGCTCTTCTGCCTTTCTTGTCCAAGGCAAACAACCTCTCTCATTCACTTCCCCAATTATAAAGTGTAAAATGAGTTTGTGTGTTTAGATTGGGGGCTTTGTAAATGGATTTAATTAATTTCTGTCACTTCAGCTCTTAAATCAGACCACAGCAAGAAAGCCTGGTAAGGGTTATATGCCACTTGTTTGCAGGTTCGTGTTCACGTTTGCCAAAGCCTGGCTGTTTTGTGAACAGTTAACAGAGGTTTAATTCATGGTTTTGGTACAAGCAGACAGATTATGGAACAGCTCAGCTCTCCTGGCTTTCTGCCCTTCCAGCTTGAGCAGATTAGTTCTTAGTGTGCAGGAAAAAGACTCATTAACTGCTAGTGCAGAAAACAAACAGAAGACAAAGGCTGCCACCTACTGCGTCCTGCAAAAAAACACATATTCTGTATATAACGAAACAACATGCAGGCAATGCAACAGGGGTCAAAATCAGCCGACACAGGACAAGCCCGCCTCCTTTGATCCCTCCAAAGCACTAATAGAGTTCTCTAGCTTTTCCCCAGTTCAGTGCACCACACACTGCTGTGCCTTTCCTAATACAGCTATGAAAAAGCTTTGGTGCCTATAAGACATTTCTGACCTATCAGGAAGTACCAAGTATACTGGAGGTCTTGAGCCCCTGCTCAATTTATGGCTTAGTAGACTTTATTCTCATGTATTTCAGTGGATATTGGTATGAAATAAACTAAAATGATAGTGCATAACTGGGTGAAGTACTCAGTGATCAGCTATTTTCACCACTTCTGGATGAGTTTACACACTTTTTTTTTTTTTTTTACTTAAAATGTAAGGAAAGAAAAAAAATTCAGTTTCTTCCTGGTTTTGAATATTACTTGCCAGCCTTGTTGTTATCCTGTTCTTTGTCTTCATACATGTAAAAGATGATGGAAGTCACCTGGTTTCAGATGAGAAAATAAGCATATGATATTGTGAAAATTTTGGCTAGAATACTATTAAAACTAGGTCAGACAATTCACTCACTGTAGTGGAAGGAACATAATTTCACTAACAAAGGGGAAACAAGATGACCTTATTGGGTATCTTTAATTTTTCATCCCTATTGTGCTACAGTAGAGTCAAGATTCTTGACCTTCTGTCTGGCAGGGACAGACAGCACTAAGGTTTTTATACAACTAGCAACATGACAAGCAGGTAAGGAGAAAGCTCGTTATCACCAAATAATGCAATACAATTTAACTTTTGGTGTTAGGTACTCATGAGGCTTGAGATGGCAGTGGTGGCTCTTCCTCTCTACCATCAACTCCTACTCAGCAACAGGCACAAGCTGACTGGGGAGCCAGAACTTGGGCTCATGAGACTTGGCACTGAGGACAACTTGCAGGGTGCTCTTCCCACCATGGTCACGGACACCCTTTAACCCCCATGCACAACCTCCCTCTTTAACCGGACCCTTTGCCTGGGGAATGAAGATACTTGCTGGAAGGAACACTGACTTGATAGGTAAGCTTTAGCATAAGAATTAGGTAAGCTTTAGCATAAGAATGATCAATATTAAATACAATAAAGCACCCGCTATGTTTAATATAAACCAGCAGGAAGTCAAGATAAATACTTAATGTGAGATCTGAACTCAGAAGTGGTATTTGTAATCATCTTGTCTGACTTGTTTAACAGATCAGAGAAATTCTCAGAATTCTCCGCATCAAGCCAGTAGAATTTCTGAGCTGGAGCACTCAAAATACTGATCTGGATCTAACAATTTTAAGGGGAAGAGGCTACTTATCTAATACTCTCTGGTAAATGAACTCCCTGTTTTTACTGCTAAAGATACATGTCTCATTTCCAGTCTAAATTCATCATGATGTCCCTGAACTATGTTAAATGACTACGGAGTTAATGAATTTAAGAAACACTTATAAGAGATATATGTTTACATGCTGCTGACATTGTTTTATCAGATAGAGGCAACATAAATATAGAGCTGACAAAAAAACCCCATAATCCAGAAAACAATTCTATCCTACGTAACCTACTAACTTTGTTATATAATGCTGCCGAGTTAAACAGTTTAGAAAAAATAAAATTTACAGAAAGTTTCAGTCGGGATTACATTAGAGCAATCAGTGTTCACGTCCAGTGTACCACAGTGGAAAACCCAGCCAGCTGCACAACCTGCACGGCAGTGCTGGCCGCAGCCTCGGTGCTGCGGGCGGGCAGTGCCACCAGCTTCCCGGAGTTTGCTGCCATCTCCTGCACTGCGGCAGCACGGCGGGAAACTCCCCCGAGACCTTCCTGCTCACAACTGCGGAGCTGCTGCTGGCACGTTCAGCAAACTGCCTGCAGGTCTGGAAAGACTTACGAGCATTATCGGTACCCCATACAGAACCGACCTACATTCCAGAGGAAGAATACCCACCTTGAATCAGTTTGGATGAAAGATCTTACTGAGTCCAGTGTGAGGCTGTAAGTACAAGACAGATACTGGAATGAATCCAGTGGGACACAAGATTTTTCAGGACTGGAGGACAAGACATATGAAGAGCAACTGAGGAAGCTGGATTTGTGATCAACCTCCAGAACAGAAAGCTTTGGAGTTATCTTGTCGGTTTTCATCCCTGTGTGAAGGGAGGATGTAGGGAGGATGGAGTAAGGCTCTCCGTGGAAATGCCCAGAAGTTGTCCAAGACCAACAGATGTAAACTGCATTCCAAGAAATTCAAATGAGACTAAGGAAGAAAAATCATCATCATACCAGTATGAACTCTGAAATGGGGCCTGGAAAAGCTGTGGAATCTCAGTCCTCAGGGACAATCAAAGCTTGGCTGGACAAGGCCTCCGACAAGGTATCCAGCCACAGCGCCTCAGACAGGGGGCTGGACTGGCAGTCCTTCAGAGGCTCCTTCCTGCCCAAATTATACCCTGGTTCCACGTTGTTGATTTCATTCAGTATTCTGGTTAGTACCTAAGCTGCTGCTTCTTTATTTTTTAAATTTTTTTAAGATATCTGTAACTTATTAAACAGGTATCTCCTAGTTGATCAGAAGCAGCTTCTAACTGCACCTCAAACAAAAGGAGTTAAAGAAGAAAAGAACTTAAAATATTAAGCAGCAGAAAAGCTGCTTATTTTATTTTTGTCCTGAGTGCCTGGAATATCTTTCTGGGTAGCATGCATAGTATCTGTACTATATTTACTTATATTTGAGCTTCAACCCAGAAACCCATGTCTTTATGTGTATCAGATGTATCCAAGAGCTAGAGAAGCACCCACTTCCTCAGGCCATCACGTGAAAGTGCTGCCAGTGGCGCAGCATGCCCACTCAGACAACACTGTAACACCCTACAGAGCGTAAGCCCAGAAGAGGGTACAAACCAACTCGTGTCACTGCTGCGCTTTCAACAAGCACCCAGCTATGAGGCTTAAGAAGTCTTGCTCAAAAACAGACACTATGTCAGTCAGACTGATCAATCTTTTGAGCTTTTTAATCAGAATTGGTGACAGCAGGAAAAAAAAATAGATGAAAACTGTATTCAACTGCATTGTTTTCTCTTTGGGAAAACCAAAACATTAAGTTAGTATTTTCTTTCTCCTCATTGCAAAGGAAAAGGAAAGGAAAAGGAGGCAAATTACCTCCTCTATTTCTCCTACTCGTAACATTCAGTGAAATTATACTCCCTTCCTCAGGCAGATGAGGAGAGTACAAATTCATTGTAGTCATTATCAGAAATATTGCTGCCATAGAATTAAAGACCGTGCAAATATTTTGAAGACTGAAGATAAATATACTGGGTACACGGTATTATCACTAGCAGTGTGGTACTTGGGCCAAATGAGAGAAAAAAAAAGTAATTTTGCTAATGAAGCCTAGACATGTTTATTTTTCTTTCTTTTTTTTTTTTTTAATCCCTCTATTTTTCAGGTTCTGTTAGTAACTCCATTGCTAATGATTGGTACTGTAAAAAATCTCTGATGGATAATAATAGAACTAAAGAAGTCTAAGACTTCCAAAGAAGTCTAAACTAAGGCTTCTCTTGTTACAAAAGATATGTTGTAAGAGGCATATCTAAAGAGAGCTTACTCTTTATATTTTGTTGATTTTTCATTACTTTCTGTAGCATAGTGGCTTGCATCTAAAACGTACTGATTAATAAGTTTAAATAACAGTATAATACAAGTTAAGAAAGACTGATTTATTTTAGCAGCATCTTGAATGATCAAAATTACTTTGCGCTGTAGCACTTCAAAAACTAAAATCATAGTACACACATAGCATGACAGGGCTCTGTACAAACTCTTGGCATGCAAGGACAAAAGTGACTTAAAGATCTAGAAACAAACACACCCTTATACAGCAGCACAGATTGCTAAGGGGAATGTGGTAACTTAAGGAAATTAGGATAACCTGGTGAAAACCCTTGGAAACTTGCTCTAGCAGATGTTCTGTGTTGGGGGGGGCCCTGAAGGAGTTGCCTGTTGATTTTAGGGACTATGGAAGTGGACAGCTAGGTTTGCTCACAACCTTACGACTTGTAGTTTGTTCACACGTTTCCCGTTGGATGCCACGGCGCTTAGAAACTCGCTAGGCTGGCTGAAGGCGATGCGAGCTGCCCCTTCGAGGGTACGCAGCTCTGAAGGGGTCTTGGCAGCGTGCGCGCGATTGCAAAGACAAAGTGAAGGCTGCCCAAAGCGAGCTACACCACTACGGCCGCCCGCCGCTGCACAGAACCACAGCGGAACGGGATGCAGCACCGGTCCGCGACACCCACCGCTCAGAGCCCGGGCTCCCCGCGGCGACCGTTAACGCTCCTAACGGCCGGCGCTCCCCCTCCGC
>VZSV01000155.1:739274-760741 GCA_013398735.1 Nothocercus julius
GAGGGGGAGCGCCCCGCTATGGGGAGGGGGTCCCCAGTTTGGGAGAAAGCGGCCCAGTTGGGGAGGGGAGCAGCCCACTGTGTGTGTGTGGGGGGTGTCCCCGTATGAGGGGAGGTATCCCAGTACAGGAGAGGAGGTGCCCCAGCTTGGGAGAAAGTGCCCCATGTCGGGAAGAAGTGCGCCGGTGTGTGAGAAGGTGCCTCAGTATGGGCGGGAGCGCAGCAGTAGGGCAGGGCCCCCACCGCTGCGCGTGGGGGCTCCCCAGTCCAGCGCGGAGCACCCCTGGGTGGGAGGCAGCTCTGCTGTGTGGGGGGAGCGCCCCAGTGTGGGACGGGAATGTCCCGCTATGGGATGAGGGCGCTCCGGTATGGATGGGGAGAGCCGCGGTGCGGGCGGCGCCCCGGCATGGCGCCCACAGGGAGCCCCCTGCTCCGTGGTGCTGCTGGGCACCAAGGGGGCCTGCGAGCGGACCCAGGGCTGGACTTTGTGCCCCGCACGGGCAGTCTGTGGCTTGGACGGGCGTGTGCGGAAGCGGGAGTGGAAACTGAAAGCCGCAGGTGCCGGCAGAGCCGTCTCCTGCTGCTGTGTGTGCCCCATGGCGTTGGGTCGGGGCAGGCCCGTCCCGCCATGCTTGGTGGGAAAGCTCCGGGAGACAGGGGGTCTCCTGGCGTCCCGTGAGGACGGAGCATCTTGGGTTTGCGCCCGTCTCCCTTCATCGCTCAGCAGGACACACAGCAGGCTCTTCGGAAAGGACCTTGAGGAGTTTGGTCAACTCCTAAAGTCATCAAAGTCAAAATTCATCAAGTTATAGGTGTCGGGATACAGCTCGTTCATTCCTAAGTGTGGTTAAGATGCCGCTGGGAGATAACGGCTGTAAAGAGCTAGGGAACAGCGATGAGCTCCAAGTCCTGGTGCTTTTTTAAGGGAGCCTTTAGTGTTTTTCGGAGAGTAAAAAATATTTATTTTTGATATTGTTAAACTTCAGTTTTATAAATATTTGCACTTATTTAAGACATTAGGAACAACAATAATGGATTGTCCAATGGAGCTACCACTTCTATGCTGAAATACTCATCACAAGAAAGAAATTTAATGGCCAACTAATGCAGACGTATTTTTCTTTTTGTCACTCTGCATTGCTTTCTTGATTGCAATTCTGCTTAAACAAGGATGTGTTTGTGCCTGTGGCATAAAATTTGCCTTGCACCTTGCTCTTAGTTTTCTGGGAACCATGGTAACCAGCTAATGATACTGATTCACTGAAGTGTCTTCCAAATATGGAGCCATGGAAGGTGCCACTAGCTTGAGATAGTCCTTGCTGTTGGAAATAATGGTGAACTGAACCAATGCCAGTTGTGCTCGTCTTATTCTTGTCTTTGGTTTTGAGAGGAGCTGATGCTGCTGGTTGTTGGCAGCTGGAGGTTTACGTTCAACTAAGGGCAGATATGGATAAGTGTTAGAGCAATCTTATTTTTTATTTTTATTTTTTTTTGGAGGGGGGATTGGCACGGAAAATAAGTTGCCTTGTCCGGATAAGTGGGCATGATTTAAATAATAGCTAGATCAGAATTAGAGCAAATGTTTATATGGGGGAAAAAAAAATAGTTCATATTTGTAAACACTCTCTGATTTGGCCTCAGAATTTGTAAGGGAAAAGTAGAAAAACAATTGCTCTAGGTTTTAGACTTTTTAGTCTTTAATTCTTGATTAGTAGATTTTTGAATACAATATTTTATATTTATGGGCCTGATTTTTGTACAAGTCAGCTAGGCAGTTGTGCACCAAACCCAAATGCACAATTACCTCTGTAATGCATTCAGATCAGTAAATTACATTGGCAGGTACTAATTATTGTAATTGCTCTAAGCTAGTATGTGCAAGTCCAGTAATTACCTAAAAAAATCGTGATTTCACACCTACTATTTAAAAAACGGATTAAATAGATTTTAGGCCTTTCTGAGTTTCAGCAGCCCTTGTTTGGGCTACTTATTCCTGCAATTAATTAATTCTGAAAATTTCTGGGTTTTTATAGTTGTCTTTTACTTAGATATGCTTTTATTGAGCCTAATGTGTGTGTGGCTTATGGTTTAACATTTTAATACTTACTTAGCATCAAATTTTCCTAATCACCTGATATCTTACTATTGCATATGTCAAAACTGCAAATAAGTGGCGTGTTAAGTTCTTTTCTTGATGCTTGTTGAGATTCATAAACTGACTTGTAGTTAAGTTTAAAGCACTTAAGTTTAAAGAATATTTTATATTTGAAAGATGGTAATTGTTGCATAGCCAAATCCTGTAGTGAAAGTATTTGTAAGCACTAGTTTAAAGCACATTTTAACCTCATGCTGTGGTTAGTAACTATTTACGGTGTCTTAGATAATATCATATATTGCAATTCATATTCTTTAGGCTTGTATTTTTTCCAGTTTAATCTCAGCCATTTAGAATTGTGAAGCTAAGCAGAGCACATTAAGTTGTTGACTTTATTCATAAGAATAGTCCTACTGATTTAAACAGAGTAAAGAGTAAAAATGAGTGCTTGCATAATTCTAACATTTGGATAAAAATAAAAACAATGTTATGCTAGCAGTAGATCTGAAAAATCATCAGTATTTTAATCCAGGATGTTAAAATTCAAAACACATCTTTGTGACAATGAGTCTAAATCAGTTGGACATTGTGATCCTCCGAGGTAGTAGAAAATTTTGTGGCTTTTGTTGCAGACCCTATAGAGGAAACAAAATGCATTCCCGTTTCTCTGGAATGGTTTGAACAACTTGGTTGGGGCTGTTGTGATGTAGCTCACTGGAACTAGGATTTCTTGTCGGCTCTTTTTCTAGTAAAACTGAAATGTTAATGGATAGCTGTTCTTTAAGAGGACATAGAAAGCCACTCTTCTCTAGATTCTTCATAAATGCCATCATAAAGAGGTTGCTGTGATGGGTTGGGTTTTGTTTAACTTTCAAAGTTTATTTTCTCACTCGAGAGTAATGATTTATAACTTGCTAAAATGATTAATGAATCTTTTTTTGAATTGGATAAAGTATTTTATTGAGAGAAAGAAAGGTAACTGTAATTGAAAACTTAAATAAGTTAGAATTGGGGAAAAAGCATAAAAGTTTGCAAATGAGACTGCAAAGGAAATAGAAATAAAAATAAATTTAAGACTCAATTGGGTCTAATATGTTCAAAATTAAAGATGAAGTAAGGAGAGTTATAATACATAGTGGAAGATTTCTCATTGAAAAATTGTAAATATTTTTTGTTGTCTGTCATGACCCCACAGAAGTATTTGGGGTTTGTTCCTAGAGATTTGATAAATATATACTTTTAAGAGTAAAACTCTTTATGCTTAGGTTTCATTACAGACTGAACTATTTGTAATACATGATCTGAAAAAATGATGACAAATATATGATGAGTAAAAAGTAAATATCTAGTATTAGGAAAAATATGTTAGCTAGTATTAGAGAAAAAAGATGTCTTTTAGCAGTCTTTTCACTTCAGGAATTCTGTGGCTTCCATTTGAGTTGGTGATATTTCTGAGCCATCCCAGTAGAAATATCTTCTTGTTTTGCTGAGTTATAAATCATTGCAAATTCCTACTATACATATATTAAAATACAAAAACACAGTTTATTCTTCATTGAACTTTTAGTATTAGAAAGCAATACAATGTACTAGTGCTGCAACTTCAACACAGGCAAAATGAGTACTGCTGCTTCTTCCTTGTCACAATACTGTGGATTAGAGCCATATATTTTGCAGGATCTCTTTTGTGAGTTAATGTTAAGCAGTGGCTTTATTAAATAGATTGCGTTTATATATTTTCTGAGTGTTCTGGGTAGAGTAGTATTTGTAGACAGTGGTTTTTGCGGAACAGTGGAATTTTGAAGCCACACCATCATTCGTTAGTCCTGAAAATGTGAGAATTGGGCGTTTTAGAAGTAGGAATACGTTGCTGAGAATCAGGAGAACATAGTGAGTAGGAAAGCCAGTGATATATACCAGATGTTGCCCCTCTCTTCTATTCCAATTAATATTAGCAGGTTGAAGAAGTTCTGTAAAAGTCATCTGGCAGAGAAAAAAAATGCACTTTTTTTTTTTTTTTTTTTTTTTTTTTTTTTTTTTTTTTTTTTTTTTTTTGGCTTTTCAGTGTATTCTCCTGAGATAAAATCTCTGTAAAAACTTGGAAGTTGAGGATAGATAAATGGATATGTGGTGGAGGCAACCTGACTCTGGACTGTAAATTGTTAATGTGTGCCAAAAAAACATGTTGAAGGAGAGCCCGGGAAGCAGCTGAGGGGGGAGTAGCTGCTGGAGTTTCTAAGGTGTGTGGAGATGGGCAAGGAGTTGGTGATGGAGGTGCTCAGCGCAGCCTGCTGCGGCATAAATCCCGCATGCTGGGAATAGGCCTTTTACCCCTTTAAGCTGCAGAATCTGTGGTAAGTGAAGGAGCCTAAATGCTTGTTAATGATAAACCCTAACGACTGAGTGAAATCAGAAGGCAGATTGCAAGCGCTAGCAAATTCTTGCATCATCTCCTGAGTTGCAGAAAATCATATCCATTCTATGAGTATATCAGCTACTTTGGCCAAATTTGTGAACATCAGCATTAAAATTACCGGTCTATTCAGTTTTACTCCCCTGCTTTGTAGACAACGTAGTGATTTCAGAAAAAAGAAAGAGCCTTAGGTGAGGAACTTCAGTGTTTCTTATGTGGAAGATAGAAGTGTGTTCTGGAAAAGGGATAGTGCGGGAGAAGGGTCAAGGAGGTGAGAAGATACAGCTCAGGTAAATACAGCAGAGGTAAATAATCATGTTTATTAAACTGTGGCTGCCAGAGACTGTTCTTTGTAGGACATGAAGTCTCTGCTATGGCAGGAACTGCAGCAGATGAGGCAAAAGGGCACCTAGGGCTGCAGAGCAGGGGCAGAAACCCTCACCTAGGGGATTGGCGCTGGCCCTGCTAGGGCTGCCTGTTCTGTGTTTGTGAGTGTCTGTCCTTGCCTGATAAGCTTTTTTTCCTAGTTAGGAAGTACAGCTTTAAAGGATTCATGATTAAGTGCTTTTGACTTATGTGTGGGAATAAGGAATTGGTGCTCCTGTTACAAGATGCAATATGAACTTGCTTGTCCTGGCTTTATTAAAATACCAAAATCCTTATCTTTAGCCATGATGATTTTCCTCACGAGTTGCTGTTGTGGTACAATTGGTGCGGCAATTGAGGAGCAAGGGCTTGTGAGCTTATTCTTTATCGGGTCCTGTTTCTTCTAGTTCCATCCAGTCCATATTTGCACACTTGACCAATCTACTTGTGTTTATGGCAGGTTCCATGGCTCCTTCTGAGCCTGAGCTGCTGCTCCATGTGTTTGCTCCTTCAGCTCAGCCTTCAGTCTGCTTGCTCAGGGCTCCTTCCACTTGGTTATATTCCCTTCAGGGTTGTACTGGCTGCAGCTGCGGGCTCATTCTCCACATGGCCTTCACTTGCTACAGCTACAAGTTGATGATCCTGTCAGTTTTCTGCTGTGCTGAGGTGGACACAGAGGAGTAAATAAGGATGGCTGAGTCTGTAGGAATTTAGGAATAACTGCATTAAACCTGCATGAAATTTGGGTGAAGAGGGGAAGGGATGGAGAGGAGGAGAAATTAATTCAGCTGCTCCATTTTTCATGGCGACTTGTGGCAAAAGCCATCCAATCTTTTGTCCTTTTCTATTTTCTCTCTGATTCTTATTATCTGATAGCTTTTCTTTGTTTGACAAGGAGAAATGGATGTAGAAATTTTACTAGATCATTAAGATCATTTACGATCATTTATGATCTTAATCACTAGATCGCTAGATCTAGATCACTTACTAGATCATTAAGACCTGCTGCAAACAGCTTCCTAGCCTAGGCTGTAGAGCACAATTGCTCCTCTGTAAAACTCGGTGTCTTTAGATTTTTTTTTTAGTGTCTTCTTTTAAGATCCTTTTTATGCTGCCCTATAGTTTCGTGCATGCTTAGTTCATTTTAGCTCACATGAAGGATCTTTATTTGCTTTCTTCTGTATGGACCTCGTCTGAGTTTCTTAGAGACTTGGTGCACATGTATTTATTTATTTATTTATTTATAGCTTTATTTGGAAGGACAGGAGACTAGTGGTTGGATGTTTCAGAGGTGCCTATGTTGTGAGATTGATTTGGACCTTCCCAAATACTAGTTCTGAGCAATGAGGCTGGATTGTCGTCCCCCAGTGCTTACCCTGGGAGTCTGTTTACCTTAATAAGCTCTTGGGAAGCAAGGGGAAAAAAAGCTATTGAATAAACAAGGAAACTACCAAACCCACACCCCATATCTGAGACAAAAATTTTTAGCAGCCTGTATTTTGATTACTGAATTACCCAGCTTATTTTCCACGGCTTAAAGTGATAAATTTTTTTAAAGCCAGGTAAAAGATTCTTTTTGTAAAGAGAAGAACACCTCCTTTGGGAAAGGGAAACTGTTTCTTCCTGGTTTGGCCACACTCACACCTTGAGCAGTCTTAGGAGTAAATTTCAGGCAAGACAGTTGTACATATTTGAAAGACCTTCCTCTGCTATTTTTTTTCTGAACAAGAATTCATTATGCTTTGGCTGAAGTTAGCCGGCAGCTTTTGCAGGAACTAAAGTCTGGAGGAAGTTTAAATGACTTTGGGAGCAGGAGAGAGGAGGAAGCTGGAGCGTTACAACTGAACAGCCGTACTCTCAAGGCCTATATCTAAGTATGAACTACGTTGACTCATGGAAAACATACTGCCTCTGGGCTGCAGAAATGCCAAATACCAGTTGGTGGCTTCGTCTTGGTGCTGCTGCTCTGTTGTGCGTATCCTGCTGCTCCCTTCGTATGTCCTGTAAAAATTGCTACCAGGGGTTCTCCAAGTTTGGGATTTCTGGGAACGTATGGTGGCCAGTGGTGGGTTTGGGAGCGATCTCTTAGCCACCTCAGCTGGTCAAGAGCTTTTTCCCTGCTGTGAGTGTTGTAGCATCCTGTACAAGTGCAGGAGGACCCTCGTGCAAGAGCATGTGCTGCAGTAGCTCAGCACAGTGTCTGATGCCGTAGTTGAGCATGGTGTGCATACTTCCAGTTGTAATAGCACCAAAACACATGTAACTCCTGCCTGACCACTAGACCAAGACACGTGCTACACTAACAAGGTGTAAGGATAGGGAAAATTGCATGGCTTCTTTAACCCCAGGAGAGAGAAGGGGAAATTACTCTGTGGGATGATTAGTGAGGTGATTTGTTGTGTACTTGAGATAAGGACTGTGGCTGCTGCCGCTTCGAAGGGGGCAATCACATCCTTTCTCTGGCTGCAGGAAAAAGTTATCTCTGCAAAGACCGTACGCAGTTCTGAGATCCAGAACTTTTGCATCTGGCAGTATCTCCTGGCAGAAGGTGGCAATTAACAGCCTGTAAAGGCAATTAATACCTTGCCATATATGATTTTGTTTGTTTGTTTTTTGAAATGGGCTTTTGAAGAAATGATCAACTAGTGAACTAGTCTTTTATGTTGTACTAAGATCTGAGAAGCCTTGTATACTGAATATGGGCATCGGGCATACTTTACTGCAGCCAAGTCTCTTCTGTCATATATTAGCATTCCTCTCTATTTCCTCTCTTATATCATGATCCCCAATTTAGCCATTCTGGACTAAGTTGTCTGTTAGGCGCTGCTCTGAAAAACACAGGCCAACAGTACAGTTGGTTGCGGTGTTGCATGGTAGAGAAGTGGAAACTTTTAAGTTTACTGTACTCCATGCAGCAATACTGCATCTTCTGAATACATGTGAAACTCCTGGTGTGTGCGGGGGAAAAAAAAAAGAATGTATTCACGGTGTATGTTACTCATAGCAATTGGGCTATGATTTTAAAATCTGCTTTAAAATCACCTTTAATATGCCTCCCTACACAATCACAAAAATGTGAAATTCTCAGGTAATTCAGCAACTGCTTGTAGAAAGAAAGTCATATAAGTTATATTTATAAGATATATTAACCACCTTATAGTACACCTTAGTGCAGGTCACATGATTGGGATAAGGATGCAGCCCTTTACACCTGTTTCCACTGTGGAGCGGGTGCCTGGGCTGCATGTGGGCAAAAGCGGAGTCGTTGCTCTTGTATTGACTCTTTACGTGGGGGCTCCTGGGCACAGGCGCCTAGAGCTGGCTCGTGGGCAAGGGCCAGCCTGGTTTCTGCGCTGAGGGCCTGCAGACCCTCTTGAGCTGGCTGGTGGCGTGACAAGTTGAACTTCACTTGCGGGGCCATCCTGGAGAGATGTTCTCCACATGTTCTGGAAGGGCATGCGCTTTGGATACGGGTGGTAACAGGAACCAAGTTAGAAATTCTTAGAACAAAGAGACCTGACAGGACTGTGCGCCAGTGCTGTGTCCGTTCACCTCTGCCATCTGCTACTGCCGTCTCCCGCAAAGTCACAGGCAGTGTTAGTAATGTGCCTTTACCTGAACCTTTAGGAGAAAATGATCTGTTTAAAAAGTGAGTTCTAGACCAAACTGCGTCATGGCTTTTGTGAGGACCATGCCTAAAAAGGAGAATGTTGTAATGTTGTTATGTGTTTGTATGCTCATGCCTTGAATATTCCTGGCAATTTTTGCCCATCCCCTTGCAAGGCCCAGCCAGCTAGGCTAGGAGTCTTCAGTCTGGAAAATAGATGGCTGAGGGAGGTGGTGATAGAGGCCTGCAAATCATCTGTGGCATAAAGGCAAGTATGGCAAGATAGTGAACATCTGTTTCCCGTGTGCACGTTGGATATGCCAGATAAAACTAGAAATATTCAAAACATGCAGGAGATGCTTCCCTTGGCACGTCGTTCAACGGTGAAATGCTTTCTCACAGAATGTCCCGGATACTAAAGGCTTATGGAGGTTCAGAGTCACAGACTACAAATAATTCCACCAAACTTCACTAAATGCAATGATATCCCCTCTCTATTATGGTTCCTTAAGCTGTGAAAGGCTGAAGGCTGAGGACTTTCTCAAAAAGTATAAGCTCCCCTTACACCTCTGCCTTTTCCTAGATGTCTGCTATTAGCAACTGTGGAAGCTTGAGGCTGAGAAGACAAACTCTGTCTGACTTCCTGTTGCTATTCTGAGTTTGCTTTATGCTGCAGTTTCACGCCTTTATTTTCGTTAATTGTAAAGTGAGAATGCTTGAAATAGGGAATGCAAATAAAAATGATGAAAATACTTCTTATCTTCTTGCCTTTTGCTCAAAACTAATTGCCCCATTTCACAAATACAATATACTGTGGCCTATATATTTTTTTTCAATAGCTAATAGTATCCAAAAACTTTAATAATTTAGGTGGAATCCACAGTAAGGAGTTTTTTATTTTTTAATCTCTGTGCACAAAGTAGTCGAAAATCTGTTTTAAAGTAACTTTTTTTTTTTTTAATCTGTGAGAAGCAATGATTTCCAGATAGAAAGTGGAGAATGAAATCAATTTTACTGCTAAGAATGTGGGTGATATGTTGGGTGAATAAAATATGAGGAATAATAAAGGTGGAAAAGATAAATAAAAAGATAAAAAGTCTCAATGTTGGATTACTAACAGGAGAGTGAAGCGGAGAGGGACACAAAGGAATCTCCTACATACAGCTTTCCTGTGCAGACATTCATAGAAAACCAAGCTGGAGGAGAGATGAAAGGGCTAATACAATGACATACAACCAGAACTTAAGATTACAGCGTGTGGCATTTTGCACATGGAGAAAATCTTGCTCAGAAGAGCAAAATCCCCGAAAAGCTAGTTAAAATTGGGTTACTTGTGTTCTGTGATAGGCTTTTTTGTAAGGCAAGGAGGAGTTCTCTGTACTTTAGATGCCAGTCCTTGTAGAAATATGGTGATGTATAGTTAGAAATTATAAAAAGTCCTGGAGCTCCAGTGTGTGCCTCAGTGGCCTAAAGTTTAGTTCTCTCACTACTACCATACCTTGGTGTGAAATGGAAATATGATTTTGCTGTTTTTAGTGATTTTCTCTGCCTTAATGGAAGTAAGGGAGAACACATCTTTCCGTTCCTCTGTTGTGTGCTTTGTTTCTGTTGAAGAGGTTTTAAAGAATAAAGGATGATACAATCCTGTGGTTAAATGTGCTAACATGAGAATTAAGAAATTCAGCCGTAGATATTTTTTCTTTGCATTTATAGTGTGACTGGAGCAACACTGATCTGTAATCTAGTTTTCTCATGTGTAAAATGGAAAGTGGTATTTTATTAAATGTGCAGCTTTGTTTCTCCAGTTTAGGCCTGCATAATGTCAGTATCTAGACAGCACTGTGCAGATTGATCACCACAGGGAGGTAGTAGTGTGATATCAAGGGCTAGCTGAAGAAAGTGTGCCATAAAAATGAAGAGATATAGGCTGGACTACGTAACTGTTACTTGTGATGCTGTTCATTCTAGGTAAGGGTTGAATAATTTTAAAGGAGTAGGAAGTAAAAGCAAACACTTCATGTCTTTTATACCAGCATAGGCAGAGGTTTGTGAAAGCTTTACGCATGTTTGAAAACACATATTCAGTCTCATAAATAATTTAATAGAAGATTATTCTCTTAAATATGTTTTACTTTCTTTTTTTAAGCAGGACTGAAAGTGAACCACAATGGCTGCTGTCATCTCAGAGAGTCCTCCAAATCCAAGCTGCAAAATTATGACTTTCAGGCCCTCAATGGAGGAATTCAGGGAGTTCAACAGATACTTGGCATACATGGAGTCACAAGGTGCTCATAGAGCTGGAGTTGCAAAGGTAAGCGTCTTCTGTGTGGAAGGAAATTTGTTCCTCATGATGATTTTTTTTTTTTTTTTTTTTTTCCACAATACTGACATTTTTGGAATTCAGCATTTTTCCAATGATTTTCCAATAAATAGACATTGGTTGTTTTTCCCCTTTAAGGAATCTCATATTTTATGTAAACTAGCCAAGGTCGTAGGTACTCTTCTCTCTGACCTTCAGTTGCTTCCATCTTTGCAACAGCAAAATGTAACGCTGGCCTAAACTAGCTTTTGATAATGCAGGATAAGATAGAATTCATTGTATAAATCAGAAGATTTTGATCTGTCAGAGATTGAACTCCTTTTTTTTTTTTTAGAGCTCTTTAGGGTTGCGCTTAACTTTAATAGAGCATGCAATCCCTCCACATTTAGTGGAATGCATTTAGTGAGCCTCTGCCTTAAATTGAAAGGAAATTATTTTTTTTCTACTGGTAATTGTGTCACCTTTTTGTTAATTAGATCAAGGCACATCAGCAACCACTGCATTACCCTTTAATTATTGATATGTTCAGGATCTTAGAGCAGGTATTCATTCCCTAATGGAAAGTCATTGTCAGATTTAGAAGTCCGATCTAATTTAGTGTTACCTCATGTAAGTATTTATGTCTTAGATCTATTTTGTTACTTTTAAAGCCAACAATGCAGTGCACATCTCAGTATCCTAAGGGAATGATTTTAAGTAGTCAGGGAGAACAGGTCTTCATCGTTAGGGTTTCAAGCTAATATTGCATATGCAAGGCATTTAAACAATGAGAGAAGTGAAACAATCCTGCAATTCCTTTTTATCTATCTTCCCTCCATACTTACTATAGAACAAAGCACAAGTGAAACCTCCCAAATTTTCAAAGCCTTGTGGTTTCATTATTTGTTTCCTGAGGATAGTGTGAATATAGATCATATTTTCAAACTCTTATCTGCAAACATGGGGGCTAGAGATGTGATAAACAGCCAAAACAGGAAAGGAGAAAAACAGAGCTTTTCATATACTTGGGTATATTATGGAAGCTATTTGTTTAAGTGGGCCTAAAAAAATTACATTCTACATGTCTTAAACAATAAAAGTAACACAGGTAGTTCCCCCAATAATAATTATGTGAGCAGGAGATTCAAACTATTTTATGCACATGGATTGTAACATAACAATCCTTAATTTCATAGAAATATCATTTAAATAGTTTTATTTGAACTGATGCTAGTGTTCAATGCCATTTCATTCAATCTAGCCAAATAAATAGAAACAGTTCCTGAGCGTCCACTGTAATGATACTGGTTTTCTTCTATTGCAATTTCTTTATTCAGCTTCTTTAGTTTCTTATAATGTGTATTTGTTGATCGTGGCTTGCTTTCTGTGGTATGTTGTGTATGAAACAAAGACAAGTGTCCCTTGCTCCCCTGGTTAGATGAGGAGGGTTTTACATGAACAACATTTGTTTATAGCACGTTTGGAAAAAACAAAGAGTGAAATACTAATTAAAAGAATAATTGTGAAATGCTCTTTTTCATGGGTTCTGTTTTTTATAGTCTTATCATTAGGCAGGCGATATTCAAAAAGAGAAGCTTCTTAATTTGAGATACCATTTTTTTATATATATATGTATTATATATCCTTTAAATGAATAAAAGCACTCCTGCTGTTTCTTTCACTTTTTTTAATAAATCCCAGGAGATGCATTATAAGATATGATACTGTATCCTTAAGAAGGCTATGCAGACTTACGTTCCTTTTTCACAAAGCTATTCATAATAAAAAAAAGCTTTGGTTGTTCCCCTATCGTTTTATGAACATTCTGTTCTTATCTGTTGGGACTGAAAAAGCTGGGAAATCAGCTCAGTGACTTCATGATACAGTGTGCTAAGTGCTCCCAGAGAGGCTTGTGGATTAACCATGGACCTAAAATATGTCTTGAATCAAGTCCAGTGCGCTAGGTCATTTGTATATATGAACTATAGGATGCCTGGAGAAGGAGAATTACGTATCTTGACATTCTTGATGGCAAAATTTTGGCCAGTAGGAAGTGAAGATAAAGTATTTGGTCATACTGGAATAATGGAAAGGTGATGCACATTCTTCAGATGCACTTTTTCAAGCCATGAATATGGCTTTGGTTATTTTTCTGATGAAAAACCTTACCTCTTTTTTGGTTCTTTCTTTCTTTCCTGTCATTCAGCAGTTAAACCTCCAAGTGCAAGCAGTAGGAGAAAATGGCAAAAGTTTTGACCATCAAACTGCTCTGTGGAACAACTGAGATTACTCTGATGCAGACTAACATAGTTACATTAGGAAAGAATGGGAAAGAATTGGAAAGAAAAGGATGTGGAATCAGTCTTGCCTTTACTGTGCCATTTCACATTTCTGTAATATTCCCACATTTCTGTAATATTCCCATCCTCTTCATCTGTAACATGATCCCCTGCTGTCATCTTCATCTCTTGACCCTTTGTTGCTGGTCTTTCTCTCTCTCCATGTCTCATGAGAAAGAGACTTTAATTTTTGCATACATACCACATACCGTTTGTGAATTTGCTATGGAAATGCAAGGATCAAAGAAGAATCAATAAAATACAGTTATGCTGTAATTTTATTAGTAGTATGGGGCAGTATATATAAACACTTCAGAAATACCACCATTTAAAGGATTTGGATAAAATACAGTATACATATCCCTAGATAACACTGTTTAATCTGTGTTAGTTTTTAAATTATCAAGTAACTGTGCTCCAGTATATATGAGAAGCATCTCCTCTCCTAACAAGGTGATGTGCCCCATCCTCAGTGATGAATATTTATGTGGTGTCCATTATCAAACATTTCTCAGATTGTACAAATGTATGTATGTGTGTGTATACATATACACATGTAATAAAGAGAAACTAGAAATTAGCGGAATCTTACAAATTGCTCCAATATGTGATTTACACAGATTGCTACTGCGTTTATAGCTCTTGCTGTGTCATATTGTTTCTCCCAAAGTCCATCGAAGACTTTGATAGGGACGTGTAATCAGAGTTTTGTGGTGTCTTCATGTGGTGTTGTGGGCTTGTTTGAAGTTAATGTCCCTGTGGCTATAAGATTGAGAGTGTATGCGCCTCATTCTCAGGCCATACAGCTCTGGTACCACTTCACTATGGGAGGAAAATGGTCTTTGAATGAAAGGGATACGTTTAAATACCTAGGATTTTCCTCGCACCTCATGAATAACATTTTAAAACAGCTTAAGAAGCTGTTCCCCATGTACAGGTTGCTTCAAATATGAATTTATGGTTGTTCCAGGAACACAAACGTTTCTGTGATAGTGCATGCAGGGCATCTGTTTAGGGTTTATGGAACACTTGAAAGAACATACATGATACAAGAGAGCGTAAAGAAGAAATACTTCAGTTGCCTGAGCTGTCAACAAGTTGTGTACAGGACAACTTGTGCTGGCTGTGCTGTGAGTGATGAAGAACCTCTGTAATGACGTTGTGTAGATCTGTTCACCCTGTCCCTGCTTGGTGCTAGCACAGAGGTTAAAGTGCTCTAGGCTGTCTCTGCCACATGAACAATTTGTAACATATGGAGTCTTTGAGTTATATTGGACTGTTTGTATTCTAACTTTTTGCTGGGTTTGCTTAAATAAATCACACAAAGAGCTAACTAATACAAACAGAGTGTAAGGCGGTCCTTATCACAGAGTCAATAATTTGTACTTCAAGCTTATCCAGATGGTATTGTTTAGGGGAGGACATTTTCTGGGTTTTGGAAGTTGAAAAGATAAGATTGAAACCATTTTAAAAGTAGCATACAGTGAACTTAGAGAGGAACTAATTTGTTTTAAGTCTAGAACTAAAAGTTGCATAAGCACAAATATGAATGGAAAGAGATTAGAGGAACACTGCCAGAGCTGTAGGCAAATGCAGAAACATCTAACCACTAAACACATGCCATAAGCAGAGCAGGCATACAGTTTACCGAACAATTTATGTTAAATGTGGAAATGTAAGGGATAAAAACCTCTTATCTGTGCAGAAGTAGTGTGTAAGTCTAAGAGTTATGCAGAGAACACAAAACTATGGGGGAAAGAAAATGCAGTGTGCTTGCAGGCGCTGTGGCATGAGCTAAGCGTGCCTGGGGAAGTATGTCAAACCCTGGAGGGCTGTCAATTGAAGGAAAACATGTCTGTGAGCATGTGGAAACTGTCAGTGAGAGAAATGGTGAGATTCTGTATGTGTGTGCTGACACAGGATAAATCTGCAAAAACTACATGTGTAGGAAAGCCTAGCCTAGTATGCAGGCAGGAAACTGGTGACCTATGGGGCATCTGTGGTGAGGGCAGGTGGGTTGTTTTAGCAGGGGGAGGACAACAAAACTGTGAGTGAGCTAAGTCAAATTAGAATATGTTTTGGAATTATTATAATACCACTAAGATACCACTAAGATAATCCACAGCATTAAAAGGAAAAGCATGAAGGCTGTGGCTTTCTGTTAAACACAAAAGCTTTGTGAAATTATAATACTAAGCCTGAAACAAATGATTCTTAAGTAGATGAGTAACATTAATGCACTTCCAGAGCAGATGATACACTACAGCATCCCTGGAGCAAACTGACTGAAAGTTGCTAGTAGGCTTTTGAAAGCCCAGGACGAGTCCTAGGCATGTGTAGTATATTTCAGCCTCGTTAATACAGAGAATTTCATGCATAATTTCATGAATTTGCAGTCAAATGGGCAAGCAGAAAATGAATCTTGCAACATGACACTGAAAATGGATGTTGGCAACTACAAGGAAAACTTTTCCAGAAGATTTTGAAGAGCAGTAGCTATGTACAAGTAGTAGCCAGTTCCGTGTGGAATCAGCTGTACAAATTGGGGAGATAACCAATGCAGAAGGAGGAGGGCATGGTCTGACTATGCCGTCCTCCATCCAAAACTAAATTCGTGTATCATAGTTAAGCTAATATACTTAGGATGTGTATGTGAAAGATTACGAAAGCTTACCCTTAGGTCTTTTTTTTTATATATATATATATATATATTTGAACACTGAGCAGCTTGACTGATGAATTTAAGCTCCTTCCATGGGATAAACCTGACTTTCCTGATTTTGAAGGCTTTTTTTTTTTCTGATCGGGTTGTGAAGAGGCTTCTGTGAGACAGATTCTTGGTAAAAGCTCAAATACCTCGTTTTTAATTCCAGTCTTAATACTGACCAACCATATTCTGCTTCGGGCAAGACATTTTTATGTTTCCCTTCTTTGCCCTGAACTTTGTTTGTTAGGAAACGTGCAGTATTTGGGGGAAGACACTATTTAATGGCATAACAGCACCTACAGTTGGCTTCCCAAAGCAGTACTTTAATTCCAAAGTATGCTCCAGTTTGCTGAAAGAGCATATTTGAAGCCAATATTCATGAAAATATCTTTACTGCTTAAAAAAACACTGACCTTGAACTAAATAAGAGAATGCGAGTTTCATTTTTCTGTATTCATATATAGCTGAGCATAACCTACAAGTTTGTGCTTAATAATCATGAAAATGCAAATCTCTATACATGTATTTGATTTCTATGCATATATTCTGAATGCATGGTTTCTGTGCTTCCAAAGCAACATTTTGTGTTTATTTTTGTTGGTGTGCATAATTTAGTATTTGTGTGAAAGAAATAAGTAGGAATCACAAGATGATTGGATATTCTTCTTTCTCTAAAACACTGAACCCTGCTCTGCAGGCCCCGTTCAACAGAAGTCTCGCAGAAGCTGAGGAGAAAAAACAAAGAAAAGTAGGAATTTCATATATGTAGAAATGGAATAAAATAATCTCTTTACATTTAAAGCTAAAAATATTAGGTGTGGAAGCATATTACTACCTGATAACTCTTTTTAGCTGTAGTGTACACTTGATTTTGTATATGCTTTGATACTACAGATGATGTTGGCCAGATCTCTTTCAAGGTGTAGAATATTAAATATATTAGCATTACACTTTGGCCTATTTGTGATTTTTTTCCAAAGATATCAAATAGTGTCAGGATATTAGATATTGTTTTAAAGGTTTTTTTTTTTTCTTTTTTGCTTTCTCTGAGCTTAAAAACAAAATACCCGATGGAAGGTGTTATGTAATCCTGGAATCTTCGTTAGAAGAAAGATCTAGCCAGCCTAGAGTAAAGGCTATCTCTAAGATGCAAGTTAATCAAGCCTGGATTTTTTGTTGTATTCTGCTTTAAAAGTTTCCAAGACATTGGTTGTGAAAAATTCTGTTCATTAAAAGCATCTGTTGCTGTTATTTAAAACTGTTGCAATTTCAAAGTAGAAAATTTAAGAGCAGAAATACATGAAATTCTGTATTTTTGTTTCCCAAGTAGATCAGTACATAAAAAAATGTTCAAAATTACACAGCTTGTTAAAGCTGCTGTGAGCACAACTGTCTTTGGCATTTCTAATGATTTTAATGATGACTGTATGCATGTGCTATGGAATTTGTATAGCATCAGGCAATTCTGTGGTATTTGAAATAAAAATGTGAGCTTTACAACTGATTAATACTTCCATGTACATGGCTTTAATCTTTAATTATAAGTTTTAAATTATTTTAGAGTAAAAATGAGTATAGTCACAGTAGAAGATAGCAGTAATTTAGGTAGACATATACCATACAAGTTTATGGAGAATAAACAGAAAACAGCTAATAGATGTCTTGTAGTGGTTGTGCCAACGTTCATGTCATTTTTTTTCCTCTTCTGAATTTTTAGGTTATCCCACCGAAGGAGTGGAAACCAAGAAAACATTATAATGATATTGAAGATTTGGTGATTCCTGCTCCAATTCAGCAGATGGTTACCGGTCAGTCGGGCCTCTTCACCCAGTACAACATTCAGAAGAAGCCAATGACGGTGAAGGAGTTCAGGCAGCTGGCCAACAGTGACAAGTGTGTATATATGGAGTTGTGTTTAGAAAGACCAGTGTTTACTTGTTTCTATACTATGATTTCTTCTGGCAGCTGTTTTTTTTTTTTTTTTTACTTCTTATTAGTGGTGGGAAAACACTGCACTGCACCTTAACTTTCATTTGGAATAGCCAATAATCAGATAATTCTGAGATGCTTGATGGTATGGATCACATTTTTTAGGACACCTGGTGGTTTCTGAAGCAACCCAAGAGTGCAATATTCTTTCTACTGAATCTGCGTGTTCTGGTTAAGACAAGATATGTGTAAAGAAGGAAAAAAATATGCTACAAAGGGTTACGCAGTAGTCTAAAAAGCTTCGATGGACATTTAAAGAAAAAGGAAGTGATAGAAGAAATTCTTTCCCAGTCCATTTTGACTAAGGAAAAAGAATGATTTCATCTTTAACCTCGAAGCAGAGGTGAAATAATTTCTGGATGGGGCAAAGGATTTTGGAAAAAAAAGAAATTTGCATGTAATGAACTACAGAAAGTAAGTTAAGCCTAACTTAATTTGAAGGAAAGTTTTTCCAAAGCAGAAAGAGAAATTAAGAGGAATGGGGAGAGGCTGTTACCTAGGTCAGCAAAAACGAGGAGATGAGGAACTCTTAAAGAGGCTCCTCAGTACATGTCCCATCGCACATGTGCCATTGTAAAAGCACAAAACTGGTCTCTTTTACTGAAATAAGAAGGATCGCTATGTTGCTAATCATATATTACTTTTTAAAAAACGATGTTACCAGACTTAGAATTTTCTTTGTATCGTAAGTGGGGATAGGAATCTATCTTATGTTTATATGTGCACTAGAAAACCTACATGCTATCTGATGGGAATTTCTCTTCTAACGGTACTTAAAATGTGGATTTGATTAACCTAAGGTACAATGATAAAACGATAAAATGGTAAAATAGATGTGATGATGCATGAGTACGTATGAAGGCTTGTTACCTACCGCAGTGTTAGTTAGAGTTACTTTATTCTTTATCTTGGAAAGTATTTTGGAAACACATGCAATTTTCAGGCTGTTCTTGTTGAAATCAGACTACAACTTCATTTCTTAAGTATAGGTTAAAATAGTTGGGAGAACTTTTAATGTAATGTTAGCTGTGGGTCTCTTGGTAAATATTGGTCATTACTCTTGATAAAATGTGCCAAGTAACCTCCTTTGAGACCCTTAATATAGTCTGTTTTTCTTAGACTATTTAGTACCTGAGAGCTCCTGTAAATTCCCCCTTAAAAGGAATTTTACTCCTTAATGAATTTGGATGGCTCTGTTGAGGACAGCTTCTTTGCTTGAGTATTAACAATTCTCTCGGGAATGAGAAGTGCCATGAACGTCTTAATGATTTCAAAGGGTTTTGTGTGTGCCCAGTCTAGGAGGTTAATGTATTATTCATTTTGGAATCCTCATCTGACCATTAGGTTGTTCTTCACCTTGTCCTCTGGGATATAACAGGCATCCCCCAAGAAAGATTCCTGTGTTATGGTGACCGAGCTTATGTATCCCTATTAGGACAAAGCAGAAATAGAAGCTGATTTCTGGAGCCATGTAACTGGAAATAATGGAAACAATTGCGTTGCTTGAAATATTTCACGCAACATTTTTTGCTAATATGTTCACCTCTCTGTGTTACTGCATGATATAAATGTATTTGGTCTGCTTAATTCTTTTATGTTTAGATTTTCTTCCTAGTAGCTCAAACACAGTCACACTGGCACTGCCAATGCCCAGAGTTGCAAGGGTAGGGGAGCCAGCTTTTTTCTCTAAAGACCTAAGTTTGGACCAAAGAAATGGATCCTGAAGTGAAAGCTATTAATGGATGGCTTTTCTGGCTTTTTTCTTCCTTTTAGTTGCTATATTCCCATGAGGACTTTTCTATGAGGTTTGAGTAACCTTCCCAAAGTGTGTATGTTTATGCGTATAAAAGCATAGTTGTCTTGGGCTCCTCTAAAAGCAAAGGGGAAAAGAAAACTTTCCTTTGATGTTCTGTTTTTGTTGTGGGAGGGGAGAACTTGTGCAGTAAGAGGGATTTTGGTACCAGCTGTTTGAAATACTATGCTGGTTCTCCAAAGCAAGGTGGGGGAGGTAGGGAAGGAATTAGTTTGTTTGTTCTTTGCGTAGCAAGGCTGCTACTTGGCAGAATGATTATGTTTGTATTGTTTTCAGAGCAGCATGTGCTGGAACTCCCTCTGTGTTTTTGCAGAGTGGGATTTGGAGAGGAAAATAACTAATATTGGCCAGTTAACAGAGGAGCATCTCTCCCACATCCCTCTTTCTTGCAGAAGAGAAGAACAAAGGAAGGCCTCATCCTGAGGGCTGTCAGCAGACACAGTGTTTAGCTGCTGGAGGTTGGAGCAGAGGTTGTGTGGAGAGGTGTACGATTGCAGTCGCAGAGCATGTCAGGTAGCAGGTTATGTGCTGTGGTGAACCAGAAAACTGGAAATTTGGTACAAGTAGTAGTTGCATTACACTGAATTTGAAATAAAGTTACCTGTTGAGAATTCAGTTTGCAGAATCAGAAACAGTGCATTGTGAAAGTGGTTGCTGAGACTATGCTGAACTGTTGTCAACTCCTTCTTTTGCAGGTACTGCACCCCAAGATACATAGATTATGAAGATCTGGAGCGTAAATATTGGAAGAACTTGACTTTTGTGGCACCAATTTATGGAGCAGATATCAATGGAAGCATTTATGATGAGGTATGCAGGGCATTTTACAACATTTATCTTTCTCACCCTTTTTTAAAGGGTCCTGTACTTAAAGGTTATGGTTCTGCTTTATGCCTGAGAGTCTGTCCTTTTGAAAATTTTGTGTTACTCTTTTAAGACTCCAAGCAAGGTTAAATTAACTCTACACCTTCAAGAATGAGTCAATTCTATCTTTGGTAGGCTATTGACATGTAATTATAAAACTGTTCTTTCGCTCTACCTGCCTTCCTCCCTCCCTCCCTTCCTCCCCCCGATGCATCATATCTGTGTACTTGTTCTATTGTTATTAAAGGTTTAACTAACTTTGCTTTATCCTTCAGGGTAGCTAGAACCTTATTTCTCTCTTTCACTTAGAAAAATTGTTAGCTATACTTTTTACATTTTTGGAATGTCTGTAGTTTCCTGGGAATGCACTTGCAATTATGTGAACCTCTGAATTAACATAGATGAAGAAGGAAACTTTCTAAGGAAATGAATTTTGCTGGTTACTGACATAGATGAGCAGGAAGTAGAAGAGACTGTTAATACAGATCTTGCTACTTGAAGAAAGATGGAATATCTTTTGGTATCGAGTTGCAGTGTAAGTAACAACAAGAATTAAATACTGAAAGGATTGTGTAAGTAATGAGACTTACAGAAGAAATGGTAAGATTTCAGGAAAAGTTTGAGGTCATGCAAAACACAGGGCAAACCTTTCTCCAATCTCTCAACCCTGTGTAGAGTTCCAAAGTTACTTCATATTCTCTGTAATTCCCTTTCCCGAAAAATTTAAAAATAGATGAATATCCCTGCGGCATATAGCCCTGCTAATATTTCATATTTTTTAGCAAAAGACAAATTGCTTAAGGATTCTGTCCAAAAATAAATACAATCAGCCAGCGTGGTTTGATTTTCTTCAAGAGAATCATAGAATCATCATAGAGTCATAGAATGCTTAAGGTTGGAAGGGACCTCTAGAGATCATCTAGTCCAACCCCCCTGCACACGCAGGGTCACCTAGAGCAGGTGGCTCAGGACTGCG
>VZSV01000155.1:779379-801290 GCA_013398735.1 Nothocercus julius
GAGCTGTTCCATCACTTTTCTGGGGATGGAGGTGAGACTCACTGGCCTGTAGTTGCCTGGGTCCTCCCTCTTGCCTTTTTTGCAGACTGGCGTGACCTTGGCTTTCTTCCAGTCCTCCGGCACCTCCCCTGTTCTCCAGGACCTTTCAAAGATGATGGAGAGCGGCTTAGCTACGACACCCGCCAGCTACTGGCGGATGGGCAAAGTAGGGCGAGCATAGGACGAGACTCGTGGGAGTAAAGAAAGGTCATGCAAGAGGAAAGTTGTTTGTAAACAGGAAGAGATGAGTCTTGGATTGTAATGTCTGCTACCTGGATGTTTTCTGTAATTTCCACTAGCTGATCACTAGGTAGATGGTTAAACTTGAAGACTAGGGAATAGGATCAGGATCTCCAGAGAATTTACAGGTTTTCCATGCAATTTGGTAGTATGAGGGGAAAAAAAGCATTAAAGTATCTTCCTTATTCTAAACGAATGATTCTTCTGAAGCACTCTAACGTTGGTGTATTTGTGTGTATTTTAGAGTCACTACTGGGCCTTTACAAGGTTTCAGATTAAGAAAAGAAGCAGTGCTTGAATGTAATTTTGTTAATATCACAAACTGGCAAAGAAGTAGTATCATAAATACATAGTCCCAAATTATATGCCCTTATTTAACATGTAACTGAACTGAAAAATGGTTTCTGGAGTTGAAAAGCTTCACTTCTTGAGCACTTGCAGGATGCAGATGTGAGAAAGAGATGAATATTATTAAATTGAAAAATTTTCTTTAAAATTCAGCTAACTTAATAATTTTTCATGTTCTATTTTTTTTCACTTGGAATTATGTTAGTGTAGTAATATTCTGAAAAAACTTATTTTGCTACTTCCTCCCTGCCATTTCCTAGGTTTTATTTTAAATTCAGTGTAGAAATTAACCTTTTTAATTTCCTTTTTCTATATCCGTGAGTTTTGGACAGTTTTTCTTTTCTTGTCCTACGTTCATTATCTAAAGAGTAGTAGTTATACCATACCTTGTTAAAAGTGAAAAATATGAAAAAAAGAGCCATAGGTCTTGCAGTTAGTAATAGTCATACACTACTGTTGTTTCAAAATATTTTGTTGTCAGCTCTGATAGATATTTTTAGTCCAGTTTTCCATAAGCCTTGTTTGTGTAATGGATTACTTTGTAATCTATTACACAGAAGACTGCAACAGTCTTCTGAATGAAAATACGAAAAAGTAGATAGTGCTGTGGAGATATGACATTAAATGGTTTGCCTTATGCCTTCCAAAAATTGTGTTAGTTGTTGCCCCCTATGAAGGCTGCCATTTTAATTCAAACTCTCCTTTAAATTTCTTCTGTGGGCCACATGCTTTTTATGAGTATCTTTAAGTGAGGGATTAAAGACTCCTCAATTAAACAAAAAGTGTTTTTCTTGGTGTATTGTTGTATTTGTTCCTCTCAACGTAATGTCCAAATTTTCTTAATAAAACTCAGATATCTAGCCTCATTTCTATTGACCTTTAGGATTTTTTCTTTCCTGTACCAGATTTTATTTGCCATGTGAAGTAAAATTATTCTGTTTTTAAAGTAGTGGAATAGCAGTTGTTATACAGGGAGACAAAAATAAATTTACTCTCATAGAGCAGAAACAAAGCAATGTGAAGGCAGCAGTAAATCAAAGGTTATTAAGGTTCTACTTCTGACCATAAAGTCAGTAGTGACCAAAATAGTAACGAAAATTATTAAGCAGCTCTTCCAGCCAGGTTCCCCGTAGAGCCTTCTGTATCATACAGTCTACTGTTTTTTTTGTCAACTATCATATTTTTGAGGTAAAGACATGACCAAGTAGACATAGGGACTAGACTATTGCATCCTCAAGGGGGCTGAAGAATACAACAGTGAGCTTATATTGCTACTGATTTGTGGTTAAACAGTGGATGTTATTCCATAAGACTGAGATTTTATTAAAAAATAAAACAGGCCAAGAATTTGTCAGCATACTTAAAGTAAACTGAGATATTATGTAAAGTATTCAGCCTTGAAAATACAGTGGAAATATTAGGTATATCCTTATTTGTGAATCAAAAAATCTTGACTTGCATATAATATTTATTATTACTTGTTTATAGTGATCTGGTTGCCTACAACCTTACATTGTTGCATTATTGTGTGTTTCAGAGCAGATGCCCCTGAAGAATGTTTAACATACTTGTCTGCCATAACTAGCCCATGTGGTACGACACTAGTGATGAGCAGTGACGAACTCAGTTTTTATCATACATCATACTCAGTCCTTTAAAGAGTCTATGCACATTTGTCTTCCTGAACTAATAAAAATTAAAAGCTACTTGACATCAACAATTATACTATTATTTCTTTCTCTTTTTGTATAGTTCTGTTTTGTTTCTAAGAAGCATTCTCTTTGCCTCCTAGTGATTTAGCATTGAACACCCTCTACGTTTACAAGGCAGGATTTGGCCTTAAGATTTGAGAAATCAGATATTAGCGGCTTGCTGGTAGTGTAACTAAAAGAGGTTGGACACACACTTTACAAAAGCCGCAACACTGCAGCTGCAGAGGGGAGATCAGTAAAGGAAGAGGCCTTGTGCCTTTTTAGGAGTTTCTGTACTCCTTGAGTTTTTTCCATAGTTTCATTGACTTACATCTGAGTTAGGGCTCGAGTGTTTTGCTTTATCTTCTATGCTATAGGCTAAGGATATCGTAAGATACACGTTGGTGTGATTCGACTGGTACCCAAAGCAGATGCTCATGTATTAAGAAGCTCAGTTTTCAAATAAGTTGTATTTGGGACCAAGGAAAGTCGTTAGCCAGAAGTATCTGGAGATTAAAACTGGCTTAGTAGGAGATTAAAACAGGCTTGGTCCTGATGTGTGGTACTACACAGAGTTTCTTGTCTTGGTCACTTAGCTGTGAAAAGAAGGCAACAGTGGGAAGAAGCAGAAGATCATGGAGAAGATGTTATCACCAGAAAAAAAGAGTGGTGAAAAAAAATAACTTGCCTTTAATGAATTATTGCTTGATAGTTTTTAGATTTGCTAAATAAACAGGTACAGCCTAGTTAAATCAAATGTCTTATCTTTGCAAGTGATATATTGAGATTTCAGTTGTCAAATTTTGCATTTTAAGGTGTCCTAAGGTTTCTTAAGGTACCTACATGCCCATGTGTACAAGTGGAAGCATGTGACCACACAGTATCATAAAAATGTAATAAATTGCACTGAGCAGCTTTTTAGAAAGAATTCCAGTCTGATTGGAGACATGAAAAGCAAAGAAAGGTCTAATTAGAGTTTTTTGCTGGATGCACACACTGTCTCTTTTGGTTTTGCTTTATGGAGTTGTGTAATTTAGTGACATAGTACAATGCACAGTGCTATACGTAGCAGTTTGCACTGGGCTGTGAAAGATGCAAATGTATTTTAGATTGCTGTGTACACACTGATGCATATGTAATATATAGCGGAGGACAGACGTATAAACAGTTTGGAAAGAAAAATGGAGAGAAACAATTCATTTTGGAGAGATAATGAAATTCTAATTAAAAACGAAACAGTGAATGGAGTCAGGCTGAAATTCTCCTTTTGTTTAATTTGGGTTGTCAGTGAGCTTGGGCATGGTTACAGTTGTCGTGCTTGGAGCGCTGACTTCTGGGATTCACAGAGCTTGCTTCTATGCTGCAGTTTCTCTTGTAATGCAGAGTAATCGTGGGGGTGAGGGTGTATCTCTGAGGCACAGAGAAAAGGAGAGATGTTTTTCCCTTGTGCAAAATGGAGGGCCAAGAGTGCTTCAGTTGGTCTAGTCAAATTATAAGTGTTCATGGGTTGACGAGGAGATGAATGAAATCTGTGCTTGTGGAATAGTAAAAAAGCTGAATGTCGGCTTGCTTTGAATTACATGGTATTGCCAGATATGCATTTTTTTCTCCTTTTCTGACCCATATTGTTGCAGAGAAGATTCAGTCCAAATCTGTTGCAATATTAAACTTAAATGGAAGCTAATTATATCATGTTCAAGCTGTTGAAGTTGATTAGTACACACTAATTAATGCATAGAGTAGATGTATGAAGTACACTAAATCTGTGAATAACAAAGCTGAAATTAATCTTTTATATTTTGTGTACATTTGGAAGAACAGAATGAAGCTTCATCTTTTCAATAATATAAATTTTTCTAGTTGTAGTAAACATTAAAAGAAAAATGATGATGATTCCAATTCTGTTACATTCTTACTGATTTGTTGTAAACAGGTTATGAAATCTTCCAAGAGTAGTTTGTTGTAAGAGCAGAGTGTTTACAAGGACTGTGTAATTACTGAATTTAAGGAAATTATGTTTCTTGGAGTTAAAAAAAAATGATCTAATTGTATTGATTTGCAGTTTACAAACTGTCTTATTCCCCAGCATTGACTGTAAGGAAAAAAAAAAGTTTGTTTAGTGATCATATTTTTCTGCTGAACTCTTGTGAAGCATGGTAAAATTCATAGAAATTAATCTCGCATGAATTGGATTTCATTCATGGGGTTCAGTATGGGTTTCTGCTTCACTTAGAAAGTAAAAATACCTGCATCTTCTTTTAACTGAAATAATTGTAAGTGGTACAATCCAGTAAAATCTTGTCTCTGTGAATGATTTTACATAGTACAACGCTTTTGAACTATGTAATGTTTAAGCTAGAAATAAGCTAAAAAGCTTTCTCAAATATAAAAAAATCAGTAGTTTTCCTGCAGACGGCACCTTTCTTCATTATTTAATCTTACTGGCTTCTGTATTTTCCAGTATTTAGCTTCTCTGAAACTGTGGCCTCTTTAGTAATTGTGTCTTTAAACACTTTTTCTTTGTGTGAATTTTAGGTATGCTATTCCTCCAGAACATGGGAGACGTCTTGAACGACTAGCTCAAGGTAATATTTTCACTATTTCAGTATTTAAGGTGTTTTAAGGACAAGCCTGTAGGAAAGTGAAAAGCCTAGTCCTTGACTTGCCAGATGTGTTTTATTCTTTCTTAACATTGTGTGACTTTTATTTGCCTCTAGTGTGTGTATTTGCCTCTAATGTTTTCAAACCAGGAACACGGCTTAGCACTCTGGGGAATTTTTAAGAAACAATTGTCCTTTTTTTAGTATTTGATTTTGTACTGGTCCGTTTAGTTTGGTCAAACATATTAAAAGAAAGCTTAACAGTTTGTTCTTTTGTTTATTAGATTATTATTGATGATGTACTCTCCTCTGTCCCCTTTTTTTCTCTTGTTAGATAGTTCCTTGTCCCCCGTAACTTCTGAATCTTTTAGACAATTTTAGCCAAATGTGAGGGAGGCACCCTTTGTGAAGGAGCAGAAGATTCTGCTGTAGGAAAGAGATTTAAGGGCCAAGTATTATTTATCTGTAGGAAAATAATGTTTGATCTTCCATAGTACCTTGGTTTATTTTAGGCCCTGCTAAGCTGTTTTTTTCATTTTAGATTAAGAATGCTGATTATGAATACAAGAACAATTAGATGCATTTCTTGCTGTGGCAGCGCACGTTTAGCAGCTTGCTATTAACCATGTTATATAAGAAACGTGCTTTTAAGTTGGTAACTAGATACCATACGTGAGGACTAAATTCTGAAAATATTTATGTATTTTCTTTTCAGACCCATTTTATGTGCATTTATATGGGCAGGATTATTATTCTGAGATATTTTTAAGCAAGCTACCGTACACACTGTATTACACTGGTGTGTATCACTGAGACATGAAAGCAGAGTCCTGTGCTTGCACTCCTAAAATGCCTTCACAGGTGGGCAGATGTCAACCTGGAAAATTATAGTTCACACTCCTAAATTTATCCGTCATGGCATTTGAAAAAATTATTGCTCGTTTTCTCTTTTCCAGGTTCTTTTGTAACTTGTAAACTACAGAAACCTTTATATGTTTACCTTAAAGCTTACAGGATTCACTAGTGAGCAAATTGGCAATAGATGTAGCCTGCATAGTTGTAACTGAGTTATGCTCGTGTTGTTCAATAGCTGTTTTTAAGGGTTACAGAAAAAGAGTAGAGAATAAAGGAAATGGAGAAATGGAAAAGGTCCAGAGAGGGGCAGCAAGGAAGACCAATAATAGTGCTTTTCTGAACAAGAAATGTTCAGAAAGCTAGAACTTTTCAATCTATCAAAGAGTCAAAGAGAAGGGATGTGGTAAAGGTCTGGGATGACTGGTGTGAAAAAAGTGTCTAAAGAATGGGTGGTTATCGGATTTTCCAGTACAACTGCAGACTCTCTGAGAGTAAAATCTCTCAGCAGTTTCAAAACAAACATAAGGTCGTGCTTTTTCACACAGTCGGAACTCATTGCCAATACAGAATCCAGAAGTTTATGTGAAATCGAGGAGAGACTGGATGGCACTGCCAAAGAAATTTGTTAAAGGGGACATAGAAGCCACACCTGTCTTTGGAAGTTTTTCAGCCTGGACCAGGTAGTCCTGAAAGAGTACAGAGGAAGTGAAGGTTTCATGATACTTAAACTGTTATCTCTACATCTGCTTTTGACCTTTGCTGTAAACAGGGTTCTTGGGTAAACAGACTTTGTAGGGTAAACAGACTTTGTAGTTCAAGTGGTATGGCTCCTCTGATGCTTCTTACAGAATTACATATTGGTTGCTTGCAGCTGTGCAGAATTACAAAACTATTTGGGCTTAAATGTTCCATAATGAGTGCATGTCCAAACATTTTTTTTGAAAGAGAGTTTGAAGAGAAGGAAGGAACAATTTCAGCAATACTCATCATGCATTGCTTGGATCACGTTTTTTGGTGAATATTGAAAATAGTGCATTAGGAAAAAGAAGACATAAAGCATGGGACAGAAGCGAAAATCCCCCAAACCACTGTTTTTCAAGGGCTGATAGGTTGTGCTGGGGGATTAATGACCTAGTGTCAGAGTAATATAGCTGGATAAGAGGCTAGAAGGGACTTCTGTGTCATCCAGAGTAACAGTTCTCAGGACTGGAATTGGCTGCAGGAAGGGGGGACATGGAGGAATCAGAGGCACCGATACACTTCCTTCAAGGGCTTGAAACAGGAACCCATTTCCTTGATCTTTGCTAATCCATATATTTAAAGTACCTGCCAAAATGTGTAACTTGCTGCTGTCCAGCGCACATCTGCAGTCAGGTGAGTTTTTCACCATAGCTATTTTTTATAGGTTAGTTCAAGTTATAAAGACCAGTGTGGTGACAGAATTCTGTTTTCTGTGATAAAATGTAATTATTCTTACCTCAAAACTGTCTTTTGAACAATGAATGGCAAATAAAACATATAGTCAGGTACTAAACAGTGAAGATAGAATTTCAAATAGTGGCTTATTCTGTTATATCCACTGTAAGAAACTGGATTTCTGTAGGAAAGCTTGCATGTTCTAAGATTTTATCGTAACACCTTTATGAGATTATAGACAACCATCTCCAACATTTTCCAAGCTTAGTGTTTAACTTCATTGTATTTTAGCTTACATTTATGTGAGTAAGGTATTTTTGTTTCAACTAATAGCTCAGAATAGATTCCAGAAGATGATACAGTAGTTCTTAAGCATAGGTGATGTACTTTATGCTCACTGTGACATATACTTTCAGATTTTTTGAAATAGTTATCTTTTCTGATGATTTTCATGCTTGTGGAGTACAAGGCGTCTGTGACCTTCCATGCTGCAGTTGCTGCCTGCTGAAATATACTCAGAGTTTTACAGTAAGGTATTCTAAAATGGTGAAAATATAAAGCAACCTAGTGGCTGTAACTGAGTTAATAATAAAGGTTAATAAAAATGTAGTATAAATGAGACCTTCAGGCTTAATTACATGTTTATTAAAGTTATTTTTAATCAGGACTGCAACACCTGAAAGGGAAAAAGCAGTTTATTCAAGGTTAACTGTGCTGACCAGATACCTCTTAAATTAACTGAATGCTCTTAAATAATTAAAACAATAAAATAATGCAGCAGATGTGGCAAGTTGTCTAGGTCAAGGCAGCAGTTGATACATAAATTTAAGGAAATCAAACCTTAAGGAAAGGTTGGGATATTTTCCATTATCTTTTCTGTTCATCATGATTATCACATATGCCTTTTGTGCATGAGTGCATTCATCTTCGGTTTCCACTGAAATCTTGATTGACTGTGGCACCTGCAAATATTTTATCTGAAAGACATTACACTTGCATCTAATAAAGGCAACAGTTAGATTTTGCCCTTCAGCTCTTTCCTCATTTATGTAGTTTCTTTCAATTTTATGTAGACATAAAGGTAATAAAAATCTCAAGTGAGCTATTACTGCAATTTTTATATTTGGTATGTTAATCTGTAATACCATAGTATTTTAGAGGATTTTTTGTTTCACAAAATAGGTTAGAAAATAAAGCAAAAATAGAAGGAGGGAGGCAAATCAGATAAGACAGTTGGAAGAATTTTCAGGTTCTTTTAATAGGTCCTGTAAGTGTTTTAGAAAAGAGATAACATATGTCTATGGCGTTTGCTTATGCTGAAGTGGAAACTAAGGTAGTGTTTAGAATAATTAGAGTTTTAAAAAGCCTTGTATGGTTTATCGTATTAATTAATTTCATATAGAAGTTATTATCTATTATGTATGAAAATAGGCATAAAAGATGTTGAAATGCAGCATTTGGATAATTTATAAGTTCCTCCAATCTGAAAACTACAGAATCTGAAGAACAGAACTTTTCCCAAGCTGATAGTTATTTGAGTTAAGTTAGGGAACTTGCATCCAAGAGATAATAAACTTTGGTCTGTAACATACTCATCTGGGCATAATAACAGTCATATTTCACAGTAGTTGCCATCTTTTGTGGCTTCAGTATTCTGTGCTTTATATAGCATACAGATTGTCACTATTTCTTTGTGAGTACTGTTGCCATGCAAACTCATTCTTCTAATTTTTTTTTTTTAATCTGCAATATGGAAATTCAAACCACATTAATTCAAATCATTGCAAATTCATTCAAATACATTATATCAAGTGTTTATTTGTATCTACCGAAGTAAAATATAAGAATAAAATGACTTAATATTCTGTGCATCTATATGTCTGTGTTGTGAGAGTATTCATCAATGAATTATGATTAATATTTTGAATGTTTAGAAGTCCTTTAAGTAAAGTTGGATGATGGACACAGTTTTAAATTACATCAAATTTGTGTTACATAATTTAGTTAATTATGTTAATTGAGATTACTTTTAATTACATTGGTTATTTACAATTTATGATGTTCTTCTTCAGATATTTCAAGTGTTTTCATTTTAAGTTAGTATTGAGAAACTAGTTAGAAATACAGCACCTTTAATGTAAAATTTCAGGTGAAGTGTTCACTGAGTGTGGCAGTACGGAGTAGATAGTAAGCATTGCCTCAGTAGTTCAGTGGTCAAAATCTGAATCAAGAGTTCTCTCAGATGATGATTTTAATGCATGTTTATATAATAGTGACTTTGGTGTTGGCCAGAATGTGATATCCTTGATTATACAAGATAATATTTTTTGTCAGTTGCCCTGTTCAAGGCAGTGGATTTACTTGCAAAGTTAAGGAGTATTCTTCGGGGAATGAAAGTGTTCCAGTTTGTCCATGTATGATCCTAGCTGAAAAATTTAATTGAAATCAGTATGAATGTATTCCTAGTAGGTTAGATAAGTGTTTCAATTATCTCAAATGCTAACCAACCGGGTAATGAAACCCGATCTACTTAAATTTGCATGAGTTATGTTTGTGATATGATGATACAGTCATCTGAAACAGAGTTGTGTGTGACATTCAGGAATGCTGCTTTCAAGTGGGAAAAAAATGAGCCTTCCAGGTAGCAGTGCTTTTTGTTCCTTAATAATTTATAAAATGGCTGGCCTCACCTTACTTAAAAATTATCCCAGATTTTCTTCAGTTACCCCTGGGGACTGTCATTGCTGCAGCCTACTGTGTGTACGTGAATCCTGTCCTCCTTAGACAGAGCTAGTGATCTACTTGGTGCCCATTGCTGTCTGTTTCCCCTGAAAACAAGAATGGTTGGGATTGAATCAGAAAACCAGTAATTACGTTGGTGTGTCATGGGCTAAGCAGCTGAAATAGCCTTGACAAAATGTGCGTCTTTGTCCTAGTGGTGATAACATTGTCATTCAAAAATATGATTTTGTTAGAGCAAACAACAGTGATTAACCTGTGTAAGATTATCTCATTTGGGCCTGTGTCATCTGTCAGAATATGTATCTGGAGTCTTCTGGGAGGATGTTTTTGATGGTTATTGCAATCTGCAGTTGTTACTTCTGCTAAAGCTAGATAAGCCTATTATAAAGCCCCAGTGGGACCTCCAGTGTCCCGGATGAATATACTCTACCTGTCACATGTACTCTGCCTGTAGTTTACATGCTCATAAACAAACATTTGGCCACCAAAAATGTGATTTCTTGTGTTGGAGACAGTTCTACTTCTGCTTCAGGTGTCAAAAGTGTCAGCCATCCAGCAACAGTCTTGAACCAGTCTCTTTCTCATGAACGTAAGTCAGTGTTTTGACTGATTCTCTTGTTTTCAGGCCTTTCAGACTTGCTCTTTCCCTCTTTCTCAGTAGTTACAGACTTGTCTTATTGAGCTATGTGTAGTCATTTCCAAGAGGATGTGGAAGATCGAGTCTGCCACATCTGAAGAGACTATCTGTGAAACTGGATTTACTTGCAAATTACCACGAAGTTCCTGCTTTTGTAGAGATGATTTGCAGTTAATGGATGTTTAATTCCACATAATTAATAAAAGCATTTTTTGAAATGTGCTACGGAACTTGAATGCTAGGAATATTCTGGCTACATGGCAAATATTTTTTTTTTAATGTGGGATTTTTCTAATGAACCAGCATTAACTTATAAACCCGCAGATCATTTCAGCATCAGTTTTGAGGAGATTCTAGTCTTGAAGTGTGTTGGCGGCCTCTTTGAATTGTCCTGGAATGGCTCAAAGGTAATAGGAAATTGGTGAAGGGCAATTGAAAAAAATTATATTGTACCGTTTTCATTTAAATTTCAGGGTTTCTTAAAGTTTGTTCTTTATTCTCTTTAATATCTTTGTAAGGTTCTTATTATGCTACTAGGCATACTAGGCATTGTATCTTATTATAATTTTTAATGCTTTTATAATCTATAATCTTCCTTAAAATATAGGCAAGATTTCTTTGCTAAAAAATGGCTTGTGCAGCACTGACAGTGACCTTAGAGTTAGCCCAAGCAGAACAGAAATCCTTCTCATAAATGGAGGCTCTTACTGTGAGAGCCTACCTTCTTTCTTCCCAAGAGAGCTATTTTGAGAAATGCTATGGATAAGACTGAAAATGTGAATGTATGTTTAAGTGTAGACCTTGACAGTCAAAAAGTATTTTGTAGTGGCTTAGAAGGCATAAGCTGCACATATTGTTGCAGGAATGAAACTGTTTCTGTGAGGACAACATAATATCTGCAAGAGAAGGATGCAACTCAAGTGTGCAGAGATGACAGAATATCTTTATTTTAGTTAAATGTCCTGTGGCTAATTTTTTGTCAGCTAAGCAATATCTTTATAGCGTTTTTCTAGTCATGTTTGTTTATTTTTCTTAAGTGACTTTCTCCTACTGCTTTTATGCAATTACACATTTTTTCAGCAAAGTGGTTAGAATTCAATTTGAAGAGTGGTTAGGTATTGTTCTTTGTATATATATTCCCTGCGGACAAACACATGCAGGAAGTCTATCAAACTGGATCTTTCTGAAAGTTCTTTTGTGTTTTTCAGGCAAAAAATGACACTTTATACATCAGTAATTCAAATTATTTTTTCTTGAATCGGTATTAATACAGTCATTAAATGTGCTTGCGTTCATATATATATAAATACATGTATGTGTGTGTGTGTGTGTGTGTGTGTGTGTGTGTGTGTGTATATATATATGTTTATATATTTGTTTGTTTGGTTATTTGTTTTGACTACAAAGAACTGGTGTCATACCTTCTCCAGTATCTCTCCCACTTCACCATCACTGCAAGTTACTAGGCAAGAAAACTGGTAAATGTAAAATGTTTGTTTGTTGTCTTTTAAGACGCAGTGTTTGTGTCACTTTAGTTTTGTCCTGAGGCAGTACTTTTACTGGAAAGAATAACATTATATATGTCATTCTTGTATTTAGAAAAAAGACATTGTTTTTAAATGGCTCTATAGTAGAATTTTCTTAGTTTATGAATTGTTAGATCAATTTATATTACAACTGAAAAGAATTTGAGTATTCCCTTGACAGTATTTTTGGAAGCAAAAGCTTTTAAGATTAATTTTAAGATTTCCTCCCTAAATAGAAATCAAAATCCTATTTAGGAGTCTACAATGTGGCCTCACTTTAAAGAAGTATTGCATATTGTGTTGCGTACTTCTGGAAATCAAATGCAACATATAAGTTTCTAAATACTATTAAGGTGCTTAACTTCTTGCTTAACTTTCATGAAAATACTTTCCTTTACAAAAGGTATATTCTATTGTACATTTTTTTTTGTTGTTCAGATGATAAAATGCGTAATTTTCATGGACAGAATTATTTGCTTATTATATATATAAATTTCAAACTAAATGAAGTATTTAATACAATGCCTATTACCTTCCTTCAGTGGTTTTCCAATTTAAATTATTTTGTGACCAGTCATTGCATTTGTTTTGGGAGCAGACTACAAATCTATATATAGAGTGACTCAAACCCTGCTTTCTTCATTGATTATAATATAAACTTTAATTCATTTAAAGCAGCACAGATTTTTTTTTTTTTTAAGATTAACTTATTTTGAAATGCGCTGCTTAGAAGCAACTTTTAGTGTTTTGCATTTGTTGGCAGTTCTCTCAAATGATATATATTAATCCCTAGTAGGTAGCCCATATTCAGTACTTAAGGTACGTGTTGAGTGTAACTTCTTTGTAATGAATTGGTAACTTTTCCCAACTGATTTGCCTGCTTTTTTTTTTTTTTTTCAATTTATGAATATTAGAAAGAACAAATGACAACACATGAGATTTATTGTAGAAGAAAATTGTTACATCATTTTGTTCCTTTATTTTACTTACATTGTTTGCCTGTAACAGTTGTATTTTAAAATGCAGATTTTGTTTTTGCTCTAAGAATCTTTTCTAAGAACACTTTATTCTAAACTTGTCTTTTACCCCACTTTCTCCTTTTTCAGGAATCATACTAAGTTGTATTTCTGTAGCTAAAAATCTCAATTTTGTCTTTGTTTTGCATGCACACTCACATACACATGGACATACACAGGTTTTAAGAGAGAGGAATGGGGAAATTCTGTATGCTTAACAGTGTGATCTTACTGTTAAAGACTAGGACAAGGAACCAGGTCCTCCTGGTTCGGCTTTCTTGAAGGCCTGTAGTTGTTACAAACAGTGAACTTCTCTCTGTCTCAATTATGCTTTCTGAAAATTAGGATATACTTTTAAAACAATTACTTTATTATACTCTTTTTGCCAGTAACCTGCCAACCTTGGCAAACTCTTGTGAAATCTCTAGAGGATAAATGATACGCTGTCTAGTGAACTGTTGAGAGTAATAGATCTTAGTAACATTGCAAAGTGCACTCCGTATAAAGTGCAGTAAATAAAAGAAAATGAAATTGTGTTAGGGAAAAATGAGAAATTTTTACATGTTGTGTCCTTGATATAGTTAAATTACATATTTGCCATGACTTCGAAATGCATGATTTCAGTTATTCATAGTATTTCTCCTGATGATTCTTCGTAGTGATAAATGCTGCTCTGCCTCTTTCTGTGAAGATAGATAATAATTAGTCTTCATAATAATTAAAAAAAGAGCTTTCTCACTGTTGCTGTTCACTGAGTTGATTGGTTCCCTTTGCTGTCAGCCTACTTCTGTTGGTGATACAACTTTGTAAGTTTTCTGTGTATTTCTGTTGTCTTGCATTTTGACATTGCACGAATTCTCCTCTGCTCATCTGGGAGCAGGGAAGGGACCAGTACTTGAGAAAGAGAGGAACTGGGAGCACGTGTCCAGAGAAATGTGGGTGGTTAGATGGCTGTCACCGTACTCTTGTCAGTATTGGCAATCATATGGGCTTTTCAGGAGCATGTTGCCATCTTCAACAACTATGCCCTTCTTTTCCTTTTTTTTTTTTTTTTTTATATCCTGCCTGGTGGAAATTGTGCTTTGATCTTTTGGTAGTCTTCCTATAAAAAGTGTGGAAAAGGCCAAACTGACCATATTCTGAAAGTCTTTCTCCTCTTTCTCCTTCTTGTTTTACCGTTTTCCTTAGTGTTGCGTAATATTTACTTACCGTGATATGATTGAGGAGATACATATATATTAGGCTGAAGAACCCGATGCTGTCATTTTAGAGAAGGCAGGACTGGTTTGTTGGTGGAGCTGTGGTTTGGTGCTCTTCACATTTCTGTTGGAGTACCAGATAGTAGTCGGGGACACCTGCTTTTTGTCCCGTGTTGATATTACTCCCCGTTTGGGAAGAGGAATCCTGAAGTGTGCAGAATCAAGTCTTGTGTAGTTTTGTTTCTGCCACATGGAAGAAGATAGTGAGTGTTGGAAGTAAGTGGTGTCATTTCCTTATGCTGCCTTTCGTTATGGATGCCATGATAGAAACCCGTTAGTGCTGCATGTGTCCCCATTAACAACTGACGTGAGTGGCCCCCCATTTATTTCCATCTACTGATCAACTTCATTGTATTGTTACGAAATACAGGGTTGTTATTTCATAATAACAGGGGGTAAGCAAATTGCTCCATAAATTAATGATGAAAGCTGAAACCTGAATAGCAGTATTTGTTCATACAAATTGGAACAAGATATAAAGAAGTGAAAAATACTGGCTTGGAAACCTACCAGATATTTCTAAAGAAATAGAATAGAGATAAAAATGGAGATAAATAATATAGATAAATAAGATTGCTCTACATTCTGTCCTGTTTCCTGGAGATGGACATGTATGTGCACTATGTAAGTGGTCTGGAAGTGCTGGGCAAACTGATTTTTCTGGGATGCTTCTAAATTTAAATGTTAATGTTGATGATTCATATGTGCAGGAGGTATCCATGGGTAGTAGGATGATCATTAAACTTTGAAAATATAGAACAAAAATTTCTGGAAAGCAAAGAAAGGATGATGAAAATTGAGTGCCCAAAATTTATTTGAATTATTTCACTTCTTTCCAAAATGTGAAGAAAAAAAGAGCTGAAAATAAGCTAAATCCTGTAAGAGCTGTGGTTTTTTAATATGGATTACTCAGGCACTAGGAATGACTAAATGAAAAATACTAAAACAAATGTTCAGAAGTATTATTTATTTTAAAATATTACTAAGATTTCCTGTTTTTTTTTAATTAAACTCAATTTTGCTTAATTTGCCTTCTTAGGGTTCTTCCCAAGCAGCTCTCAAGGATGTGATGCTTTTCTTCGCCACAAGATGACCTTGATTTCTCCCTCAGTATTGAAAAAGTATGGAATTCCTTTTGACAAGGTACATTAGCGTTTGTTTTTAAACTGTGCATTCATGCATTGAATTAGATTATGTGTGCTATAAGGACTGTTTATAATAAAGACGAGGCAAAATTATTGTTTTTTATTTAGTTATTGTCTCCCTGACAAGGTTAAAACGAGTGCTTATAGAATTATGGGTTTTAAGTGGTTTAGTTTGGAATTCTGTTGTGGAAAATACTTGCAGGTATCATAATTTGAACCCTGAAAGATGCTGTGCTTTTAAGATATTAGCATTAAGATCTAAGCTTGTATGGGTTCTATGTTGATTTAAATAATTTTTAATATTAAGTTATGTTTTATATCTGATATTTTGAAATAAATGTTCATTTCTTCCTGTTTGCATATTGCACTTCTGATACAGTTCAAAGTGACTTCATCGACTTCATTATCTAAAAAAAATTGGTAATATTTACAGGGTGGAATAAAACTGAGATAAATATTATTTAAAATAGAATATGTTTTTAAAGCTGTAACATAGACAAAAAGCGTGATTTTTCTTTTTTTTTTTTTATTCTGCTTGTACTGGTAGGTAGAGAATGGGTAGATAATGAAAACTATACATATATAAACTGTGTGAAAAAAAAAAGTCTCACTTCTATGTGTATGAATATAGTATATACCTACTTTGCAAATATCTGAAGTTTACTTTAGTGTTCTCCTTCCTGAAAGATTTTTTGCCTTACTCGTCTCCACCTAGAATGCTTTCACTTGTGAATAACTTTGGACTTCATGTAGATGCTGGCTAGTAAAAGCACTTCTGCTGTATTGCCTTTTTTAAAGCATTCGTGTTCTGTATCTTGAACAGTTTTGTAAATTCTACATTTCTAAATTCAGCAGCTGGCAAGCATCGGCTGAAGTGCAGAGCTTGATTCAGAAAGCCCTCTGTCCAAACAGCTGTTTGTTATACTGACTTGTTAAAAGCCTTCTCATCACTAATCAACGATTCCTGTTTTCTTACTGCGCAGCCTGTTTCGAGGTGTTTGGATGAACCAGGCAATACGTACTCGTTCTAACTCTGTTCCCCTTCCAGAATAATCCTATAAACCATCCTTGTCACACTCCTTGTTTATTATCGTAGTTTCTGTTTTCATATGTATGGCATTTTATTTATAGGTACCATGAGGCTCTTTGTATACAAGCTCAACTCCTCCCTTTCCGCTGCCTTGAATACGGTATAAGGTGTGCTGTTCACCTGTTTTAGTTGAGATTTATGTAATAGCATGAAATGTAGCCCATAGAAATAATATTTTAAGGGAATATTTTCCCATATATATATATTATGGAACAAAACAGCAACAAAAACAGAAAATCTTAAAATTTACAGGATGGTCTTACAGTAGGTTGTACTTCATAACCTAAGTACCCTCACATGAAGTATATAGATTATTGAAGAAGTACGTACAATTGGAGATAGATTGTATCTTTAAAGGGATTTGCCATAGAAAGTTGTCAATAGTGTAAGAGATTCTCACTCTTAAAAGTAGTATTTCATAGCAAATTGTAGAGCATGCAAGCACCTGCACACCAACAATCAATGTCTATGACAACAGTAATTATCAATAGCAATATTGTTAGTTAAACAGTGCTAACTAATAGAGCCAGTTATGTTTTATGCTTTCAGTGAAACTGAGTGGATGCAAATTTATAAAGTTTATTTGATTGAAAGAAGCATGTGAGGAATACATCATTTCAATAAAAGCCAAGAAGCCAGGAGTAAGGTAGACTTAGGTGGAATGAAGCCATTGATTTGTTGGATTTCTCTTGGAAGGTTGCTTAACTTCTCATGCTTAAATCAACCTAAGTGTAAAATGTAGGCAGTTGGAATGAGACTGCCTGCCTTGGAAAGGAAGCTTTTACTCACCTAAAAAATAGTTTGTTTTCTGAATGATATATTACCATATGGAAATACAGTGAAGGAGCGCAGTTTTTGTACTATATAAGTAAATACTGTCTTCATAGCTTTGTACTTCATCATGAAGTGTCAGATAAAACTTTCCAAATTGGATTTATACTTTTGGATTTACTGAATGTTGGTCTGAACAGTTTCATTGGTTGGAGTATACACTGTAGCACCCTGCTGAATGCTGACATAGTTGTTTTCAGTGCCCCCTATCTGAGCTGATGGCCTTATTTCCATGTCCTCGACTTTCCTGTATTCCAACTCTGAAAAGGAGCGCTAGAAATAGTTAAATAAGTTTATTTCTGCTGCCTCATGTTAGGAGGAGGAGGCAGACTGTGCCCAAGTGTAATTGTAATTAATGGGATTCAGCGAGGAAGTGAATGGAGGGAAACAGGCTGTGATCTCTCATGGCTGGAAGAGATAGGGGTGGAAACGTGCTGAATGCTGATAAGAGCGCCCTGCGCCTGCCAGGTGAGCGCCGCGCTGCTGCCTGCTGCAGCCGGGCACCTGCCGCACGCCGTCCGTGCGAGGGAGCGCCGAGGGAGGTTTGGCAATGGCCCGCATTGAGGAGGGTCTTTCTTACGCATTCCCGCAGAAGCTGAGTGAGGAATAGAGGAGCAGGTACGATATGCGTGCCTGTGTGTGTTTGTGTGCATACTGCATTCGACCCGCACGCAAAATCCAGTCTGTAGAAAGTGCAAATGTAGTTTTTATTTTATCTTTCATTCTTTCTTTATTGTGCAGTTGTATTTTCCTTATTTTCCTCTTTTCCCTGCTTCTGTAGTAATATCCAAAGTTTACATAAACATGTGAAGCAGTCACCCTGTCTATTTCTACTTGCTCTAAGCACAGAAAGCACACAATTCATATGACTTTAAGATGAGAATTCTGAGGGAAAGGAAAGGAGGGATTCAGAAGTGAAAATGTGTAAAGGTATTATGGTAGTAAGAAGATGAGGTTTAAAACATGATATTTGAATAGGAAAAAAATATGTGGAATTGTGAGATTTTATCTGTTAGTTGTTTAAACTTTCATTTCTACTCTTTAAAATCATAAATATATTTCCCTAAATAATGTCTTCTTTGTCCTTCTAATTTCCTTCTTACTGGATTGCTTATGCAAAGCCCTGTCATACAGTAAAAAAACCCCTATCTCACTTCTATGAATGCCCCTTATTTTCCAGTAATCAGTAAGCACATTCTTGCTGAATAGACACCCATCATTGTTCAGGTTATCTTACGAGTTTATAATGGATCTATTTTCTTTTTAGTGGTCTATCTTATGTGAATCCAATGTAAAAAGGCACATCGAACAGAATACGGCGAATCTGGTTGACTTTCTACTTCTGAATCGTCTTGTTTATCAACTCCTCCTGATAGCTGCAAAGACATGGTTGTGTCATTGCCAATGTTTGTCCTTGATGTAGGCATTGATAGAGTGACCTTAAAGCTACTTCAGTGCTGAGAGTGTCAGTGAGTGACGGGAACTGCTTGTCCTCTGCCTTATGAGATCCCAGTGTGTCCTCACAGAGAAAGATGAGTCTTGCACTTTCGAAAGTGCAAGGGACCTTCATGAGAGACCTTTAGCATGCCTGGCTTATGCATTTTTTTTTTTTAATCTACCCTAGAAACTTGCTTTTACCTTACACCTGGTTTTGATATGTGTTCTAGGTATTTAATTTCTTTTAACTATGCAAAACGTAACTATCTGTTGCATTTTTTTTTAATGTTTGCTTTTTGCTGTAATTGTTGAGACAATGCTCTGTGGCTTCTTTTGTTTGAACTGAACTTCACCAGGCTTATAAACAGTAGAACGTTCCTTTAGAAGTACCCTTGCTTATTTGTGATGCAGTGTCAAGATCTTAACTGCAGACGAGTTTTTACTTTCATGGGGATCTTCCTTCAGACCCCTCTGTGCTTTCCATAGTCAGAACTTTAGTCACAAGTAGTGCTAGAATCCATCTGCCTTACACTTAAAAAGAAAAGATGTATTCACTGTGCTTAAAAAGAAAGATGTATTCACTGGGGCAGGATTTTATTTGCTTAAGGTTGGGATATTCTGCATAGTATTTAAAATGCAGGAATTCCCCACCCAGTTAGCAGCTGTAAGAACGAAGAAGTGTTGCAGTGCATGACTCTTCCTTTTTTCCTATCCAAAAAAACTTGAAAATACTGCCTCATGGATCCAAATGTGTTATGTTTCGCTGTTTTGCTTATAAATAGTTGCTTAAATGTTTCCTTTAGCCTGAAAACCATGTTTTCTGTTATCCACAGATCATTAACTTACTTAGGGTTCCTCCTACTTTTTTATGCTTGATCATCAGTAAAGGGCAAATTCAAAGCCAAATGAATCCCTCAGTCACATGTTTTCCTGCAATATTTTTTGAAATATGTGACGATGGGAGACAAGGGTAGGAATAAGATCTCCACAGCCTCTCCAAGAAAGAACATGGAATAGTTCTAGTGCCATTCTAGAGAAACATGTTCAGGCTGATGAACAGAGTAGTTTCTTCAAAAATTAATATACATGAATATTTAGGACTAGAACCTCCAGGCATTTTGTACACCATGTCTCTGCTTTCTCTTTCTTCTAAGATTAGTGTAACTTTTTGTAGCAATGAATGACTGCTGCTAGATTTGCTCTATTGAAAGTACTTTCTGAATCTGTAAAATGATGCATATGGTTATGCAGTGAAGCCAAATTTTATTATTCCAAATTATAGCCAATAACATTTTCTCAAGTACATCGTTTCTGCATGCATTAAATCACAACTTTGCTGGTAGAAAAAAAAGTATTTATTTTTATGTGGTTGCAAAGAAAAACAGTTTTAATTTCCTCAGGATCAGAACTTCTTATGTAATGCTGTTCATTTTGTTTTGTTTGTTTTTATGCTGTAGGTTACACAAGAGGCAGGGGAATTTATGATCACTTTCCCATATGGATACCATGCAGGGTTTAACCATGGTTTTAACTGTGCAGAGTCAACAAACTTTGCCACATTCCGATGGATTGATTATGGAAAAGCAGCAAAATTGGTAAGTTATTTTGCAGAACTAACGCCTAAGAAAATCTTACTTAATGAAGCAATTGCTCTTTCAAGTTATCAGATAGCTTACAGTGTATGTTGATGCAATAACTGTGAGACCCCAGCAGAAACTTTTCAGCTTACAGAACCATGACTGTGGTTTTGCTGAAGCTGGGTATTGAAGCTTCCTGACACTGAAATTTTGTTGTGCCACCTGCATTTTTGGCTTCTTTTCACATGCAGAATGTCATATACAGAATCAGGTGAGTAAGCAACTTGTTTGGGAAATGATTGTTTCAGAATTGTATGATTTTTTTCAGAGTTATGGCTTATGTAAGCTTTGGTTAATATGATTCCAGAAGTATTTAATGTAGAGGCATTTTCTGCATTAAACTGATTGTTACTGAGGAAGACATAGTGGCTTGGTTAGTATATTATATTAGCTAATGAGATGACATGGGCTAATGAGTGCAAAACTGATGTGTGGGTTTAACTTTCATTATGTAACTCTGGGTAGTCTCTCATTAAACACTTAGATTGGAAGACTCTGTTCTCAAATACTGCAAAAACATCTGAAGTACTAAGAATGCTACAACTACTAGCAAGTTCTCAAATGCTGGAAATTTATGATTCTGGGCACTATCAATTATTGTTGTTAATGAGAATGAGGAGTATGTTTCAAAAGATAGGATTTGTAAATAATCTGGGTTTGTTTTCCACATTTTTTTTTTCACTTGTATGTGAAAGTAATGAAAATATCAATATGCATTGTTGCCTGATCTGCCTGCACTTTTCATGGGAAACTTGCTTTTACAATAGCCAACTGATTAAGCATAGACTATGAAATCAAGTAAAAACATACATGTATTTAATAGTATTTCAGTAGACAGTGTAGTTGAGACATTTTAATGAAATGTGGGCATGGACATGTTACTGAGTTAATTTTGCAGATAAAGCTAACCTAAATTTTAGAAGCTCTGAATGTGTTAACAGCTCTAACATTGATTCAGGCAAACCTCAAGAAAGGCAAATTTTATCCTTGGGTAAAATTTTATCCTTGGATAAAATTTCAGTGAGGCTGAACGGGTGATACCTTTAACTGTATCGGTTGCGTCACTGAAAGGCTCCTGTCTTACAGTGTACAACCTATTTCTCATGTTTTAAAAGTCACGGTATACCTTTTCTGAGGCAGCTGCATATTTGTTATGCCTTCAGGATGGTCTCTCAGTTACTGTATTATGCTGCAAATTTATAGTCAGGATCAGATTCAAAAGAATTTGCTGACAAATAGAGAGGGGCTTGTTGGAGATGTGAAGGTCGGGGGCAGCCTCGGCTGCAGTGACCATGAGCTGGTGGAGTTCAGGATCCAGCGAGGAGGGAGCAGGGCTGTAAGTAGCCTTGCAACCATGGACTTCAGGAGGGCCAACTTTGGCCTCCTCAGAGGCCTCCTCGGA
>VZSV01000155.1:808869-834393 GCA_013398735.1 Nothocercus julius
AAGGTGATCAGGAGCAGTCAGCATGGATTCACCAAGGAGAGATCTGTGGCCAGTGGTGTCCCGCAGGGGTCAGTCCTGGGCCCGGTGCTGTTCAACTTGTTGACTTGGACGAGGGCACAGAGGGCACCCTCAGCAAGTCTGTGGACGATACCCAGCTGAGTGGAGTGGCCGACACTCCAGAGGGCTGTGCTGCCATTCAGAGGGATCTGGTCAGGATCGAGAGTTGGGCAGAGTGGAACCTCATGAGGTTGAACACGGACAAGACCAGGGTCCTGCACCTGGGGAGGAATAACCCCAGGCACCAGGACAGATTAGGGGTTGACCTGCTGGAAGGCAGCCTCATGGAGAGGGATTTGGGAGATGAGAAGTTGACCATGAGGCAGTAATGTAATGATGTAATTACTGCCTTCTTAAAAGAGGATAGTGGAGTGAAGCCGGTGGGGAGATATTATATGAATTTAAACAAATGGGAGCACAAACGAGGGCAAAAAGTTTGAGCTATGTGTACTATGTGTGCCTAGTCTAACTTTTCTTGTGTGATGCCGCAGTAAGTATGTCTACGGTAAAGCGTGTATTTTTAGGACAGGAATGTCAATCTTTATTACTTCTAAAATCAAACAGATGTTAATATGAAAACTATTAAACATATTATGGTAAATAATAAATAAAGGTGTAAATAAAGGTGTAACCACCTATGTTCTTTATGTAGCTTTTGAATAATATATGAGAGGAGAGTTCCTTAAAATAGGATATTAAATATTGCTATACATTCTGGCAACTGAAAGTAGAAATGCTAGAATCTAATTTTTCTCAGATTTTTCTAAGTGGTATCATAGAAGTTCTATTTATCAAAGTAATAAATATACCGAGCTGGCATGCTTGGTGGAAGCCCCCCAGGTATTTAGAAGTTTTTGTTTTATAGCAGTTCCAACCAAAGAATTATGTGATTATTTCCTAGAAAAAGTCAATAGTTTGCAATAAACTTGTCTTTTCAGAATATCATTTATATGAAATCTTGAGAAAATCAATGCAGTTTTTCTTTCCTTACTTTTCAGTAGAATGCAGATTGTAATTATCTTTGATTTAGCAAGAAAAAATGTTGTCACTAGATACTGTTCTGTCCATATATTAATGTCACAGCCTGTTAGAAGATCATTTTCATTCCATGTTTTTAAAGGAAAAAGATGTAAATCAAGAAAATGTTTTCATAAATTATTTGAGCTTCACAAAATAGACTTTCTGGCTTTGAACCAGTTACTGAGACTCAGGTGTGTGATGACATTTGACATTATGATATGTAGCCTTCCTCTGTCAACCAGGAGAGTGCTTGAATGTTCCTGGAATTTTTCTTTATTTCTGTATGTAGACATAAAGCTTTAGATTTAGATTTTTATGTGATTTTAGATTATTTGACATTAATTATTTAGATTATTTTCATTTCAAATAACTTAGGTGGCCTTCACTTAGGGGGCCACCCAGTGGTGGGGTGGGAGAAGCACTCCTGCACTTGGCACTGGTCTCACTGAATGAGATGAGTTAGAGATACCAACTCAGAGAAGTCATTTATGAAATGTGAATGATTTTAAGCAGATTTTAATTGAGTTAATTTAGTTATTTATTCTGTATACCTTAAAATGGGACAGTAAACACCTTTCCAAACCGTGCTAAGAGCAATCAGAGTGTGTGGGAAGGAGATCTGAATGTTTTGGTATATTATTGTAAACTGGAGTGCTGTGGGCATGTGTCTGTGAGATATGTGGAGAAGAACGTTACCTCTAAAACTGTAATTTTGTTGTATTTCTTTTTTTTTCTGACTATGTTACAAACTTATACACCAAAGGTAAAATATTTCATGAAAGAAACAAATAAACAAATGTAACAAAATGCTCTTTTCTATCCTTCTCTCTCTTTATGTGGAGATGCTGGAGTGCTTGGATGGTGTTTCAGTACCTAATTTTTAATCAGGGTATAAGATTCATTATGGAACAGACTTGAAAAAAGCAGGGAGTAGTTCATAGAATTATTAGATTTATATAGATCTGTGCTAGTTGGAAAAGAAAGACTGATATTTACTTCAGTGAGGTAAAGACTGACCGTTATTATAAAATCCCCAAGAAACTGTGAAAGAAGCATGTACCTGACTTCAAGTCTTCAGAGCATAGCACTTGCTGTTGTATGGGAGACTACAAGTGAGTTACTTGAGTTGGAGGCATTATTAAAATGCTTTTGTCAGGATCTTTGTTTTGATTTATGCTTCCTGTTAAATAGAAACAGCATTATGGTGAATTTCAGACTTCGGAGAAGATCTTGGGATGATTTTGAAAGTGACTGGACATGCTTTTAGCAGTTGCTGTTGGAAAAAAGAAGGAGGTTTCTACATCAAAATGATGTAAGCAGTAATGAAGAGCAAAAAGTATGTCTTGAAATGGGATACCTTAAATGGAGTATAGTTACAAAGAGATAATAAGAAAGGGATAAAAACTTCATTTGATGAGTTTTCAGGGAGTAAGAGGATGAGTTTTTTCTTTTTGCTTTGATGTCTACAGGAATTATGGTTTGAGTTACTGTATTAAACCATTAATTTCCTTGCAGTTAGCCCCACTGATGGAAGTGTTTCTAAATCTGACTTTAGAATATGCTTGAAAAAAATTGGGAGTGTACCCAGGCGAGTAAGCTGCTTAATAATAAGTTTGCATGATTTCTGCAGTTTTGCACCCTGATTAGGCTGTGACAGTCTCTACCATTCTTTATTCAGCAAAAAGTTTGGGAACACCATCTGTTTTTCAGAAAGAGAGTGCTGCTGGCAGTATAGCTTTAGTGCATGGATTAATTTGAACAATTTGTAAGCATCTCTGACTGGAAATAAATAGATCAAGCCCACTTTGATGTATTCTGTAATCTGCAGTTTTTTAGTTCTCCAGAAGTTATGAATTTTGGTATGACCAAGCCCTGATTGCTTTCAGGAGAGCTAGTGCTATCATACAGAAATTGTTATTGCCAGATTTGATCCATTTAATATTTTTATTTGTTCATAATCAAACGTAATCAGTTTCAGATTTGGTTGCTCTAAATTTCTCTAGAGCTATTGCTCTTCCTCAAGCTTTGCGTTCCTAAATTGAGTATGCAACCTCTACAATAAAATCCAATTTTAGGAAACCATTTAATTGGAGGAAGGCTGTGATATTGTTAAGTACAACTTTCATTCTGGGAGTTGTTTTCTTGATTTAGGTAGAGTACATATGCCTAACTCCGGACAAACCTGTTAGTTTTCCACGTGTGGAGCAGATTTTCCTCCAGGTTTGATACCAGTAGCCAGGATTTAGGTTCTGGAACACAGGTCCCAGGGCACACAGGACTTTCTTTTTCAATAACACAAGCACTTTGCATTAGCAGGTAAAAATTGCTTGTGATTCACTTGTCATTTTTTAGCTTTTATAAATTGTTTCAGGAGCATTCTAATTGAATATTTTCTCTTTTAAAAATTATTACCTTTGGCTTATTCAGAAGTGGCAACAATGTCTCGATTTGTAGTAGTTTTGCAGAATTTGTTTACTTCATAAGCTGTCAAAAAATGAATATTCTGTCGGATTTTTTTTTTTCCTGTTATGCATGATAGATACCTAACTATTTTTGCCAGCTGTTATCAATTGTTATCGATCAGTTGCCTATCGTATATTTCCTAAAAATGAAATGCTGTATCTTAATAGAACAGTAGTGAGCCATGAACATACAAGAAAAAGAGTCACTCATCAATAAGCAATAATCAATAAATAACGTTATTGAGGGGAAAAGGAAGCCTTGACAATGTTTTGAAAACAGGACACTTTTATAGCTATTCTGATTGGAAGTCCTAGTTATCTTGTAGAAGAGATAGTGTAGAGCACTGGGGTCTCAATAAGCAAATTGTTGTATTTAGAGTATTGTGTATATATATATATATATTTTTTTTGTGCTTCAGTGATCAGGATATAAGTGGGAGGAATAGGTCAATTGTAAATTACATATATATATATGTATATTACGTGTGTATGTATAAAAAAGGGAGTTGTTATTTATGAATCTGGATAGAGCACTATTGCACAATCTACAGCTTTGAGTCTTTCAGCAAAGCATCTTTAGTTATAATAACTATAGTGTTAGCAGAAGAACAAGCAGATGAGTTTCTTTGACACATTTTTTTTCCATTTTCCTCACATTTGCTGTTGATTCAAACTCAAACAAGGTCTGTAAAAATACAAAGAGGGAAGCCCATTTATAAACTCGTGACGTTCTGATGCCTAGATCACTGAGAGGAGGAATTTAAGAATAATCTTTGTCCTTACAACTTTGTACTATAGCTCTTAGGCCTCCGAAATACAGCAGTATGCCACGTATTGCAGGAGAGGGGTCAAGTCTGCAAACTTTTAATCAGTTAGCCATTGCTAGTGTTGTGTGTACACATAAGTTTTTTTTAAATAAAAGTACCTGAAGATGTGTTTCTTAAGGTCAGCAGCTTATCAATTCTAAAAGTTTTGAGGAAAGTATTATTTTCAGAAATGTTTCTGGCATTTTGTGTATGTTATTCAGCACAGTGTTGCCTGTCTCTAAAGAAATGAAATCTTTCATGGTCCTTTTAAGGCTAAGGCTGAAATGTCCCTGCAATGCTTGAGTTAGACATTCTCTGTTTCTTTCTGTGGTATTAACACACTTGTTTGTTAGCTAATTGCAATCAGAAGCAGTCAAATTTCTTAAAAATAGCTACCACTTTATTTTTTTCCAGTGTTGTGGTTCTTGTGTGACAGTTTCTGTTCTTGCCTGCTCTAAATCCCTGGAGCATTTTTGTCCAAAATGATTCAACTCAGAAAGCTTATAAACAAAGTTACGCAACATGAATTTTACACTATCTAGAAAAAAAAATTTTTGAAGAACTTTTAAGAAAAATGACACTTGCAATATTGGAGAAATACTCAAAATTATAACATCTTTATGCTAACTGTGGAACAATTAGAACTTATTCAAAGGATTCTTTTAGATGAATAAAATTTTTAAAAATGTTATACTTCTGAATTTCTTGTGCTGATGTGGAGTGGAATATACAAATTCCGAAAAGTTTGTCCTTGCAACAGTTTTACTTGCCTAAATTAAATGCTAACTTTGTAATGCAGATTTTGTGTGTGTGTGTTTGCCAAGCTTCCAACAAGGTTCCACAGAAAGCAAAGTTTTATTTTTAGATATTACTTTTGGAAGGTGCTGAGCTCTTTTAGGTCCAGTGCTACCACAGTTCTCTATGATGTGGACAGCTTGTATAATATCTCTAAAAATCAAGCAGTAGTTTCTTTTTATTTTTTATTTATTTTATTTTAAGACAGAAATTTAGTCTTGATCATTACTTGCAAGTGGGTGTTCAGGCCCTTTTAGGCTCTGAAGCATTTATAAAAAATGCTGCATGTATATTTGGAGGGATTGGTGTATCTGTGAGAGATATTTTCCGCCAAATAGTCACCAAATGCTTCTCTTGCAAGAGGAGAGAGGTGATAACTGTAGTAGAATCATTCGGTTGCTTGGTGTAACATAGTCACCATAACCAAATGGGCAGTAGCAGTACAGAGCATTTGCATGGAGTGAGCCTGGAGAATAAATTAGGTTTTTCATTTAGTGTCTTTGTTGCTGAATTCGAACATGGAACAGAATCAGTATTTTGTTTTGCAAAGGTAATGTGACTAATATAATTGCTAATTTAGAATAATACGAAATTTTATTGGCTGTTGTGATGCTTGTAAAACTTACTATAAAACAGTTTGAATTAGAAATCTTTGAATCCAAAAAGAGTAAAATTAATGTGACTGCCTTGAATTAAATTTTGCTTAACTTAAATAATATAATTTTTATTGATTATACCACTGCAGGTCATTTAGATTTTTATTTATAATTTAATAGCCATGTTACAGCTTCCACAGCTAGTCACAAAATGATTGTGAAGAACATCAGGCTAATTAAATTGAAATCAGATATATCTGTTAAATCAAAATCAGACCATATTTTCATTTTTATTTGTGAGGGTAATTTTAATATATATTTTTTTGAGCAAATCCATGTTCATGTTTTCCTCATGTGTTGGTGCTTCTTTGCTTCTTATTACCTGAATAAGAAGTATACGTTCTAATATACTGCCAGTACTACCTTCTGAATCAGCAGAGGTAATGGTTAAAGTGTAATGTATTTCTATTTTTCCTTGTCCATCCTTTGACTTACCATGTTGCTTTGCTATACTGTTGGTGCCTGTGGTGCACTGAAGAGCAAGCACCATCTCAAACTTAATACTTTTTTAGCAACGTAGTTGCCAGCTTATAGTTCTGTATACATTTGAAAACAAGAATTAAAGACTTGTTGTATTATGTCCAACTAGGAACATGAATGCTCCGTTGTTCAGTGAGCTTGTAAAGATTATTGTTATAGCTTAATTTCTTTTTTTCTTTTTTCTTTTTAGTGGTATTATTAGCAGTTAGACAATAAGATGATTGGAAAACAAGACAAGTGACATACATTCACTTATTTATAAATGTACAGTGGTAAGGATGTGAATCATTTCTCTATGCATATAAAAAAGAAGTAATGTAAAAGTATATCCTGGAAATACTGAAGAGGAGAACTGGAGATCAGAAAGTTGGGTGTGCTCATGACCTGGCGGACACCTGTATCTGGAGATTCGGAACTAGAGACTTCACATGAGTATTTTGCTAATACCTGTGCAAAGCAGGAACCTGCCTCAGTGGTAGCCTCATCCACAAAGAACTTGTGTTGGTTTTTCGCTTGCCAGAGTTCATTCATTCTAAGATTGAACTAGTGTGGACTCACAAATTAGAAGATTTTTTTATCCCATCAGATACTGCTAAGACAGTAGTACTATGCTTATTCTGTCATACCAGAGCAGCAGCATAAGAATGCTGATCTAATCAGACCATACTATTATTTTGGGAAGTAAAATTATATATATATGTTGACAAGATAGGAGATCTGGAACAGTTGTAGTGTCCTGAACTGAAAGCATTTGTGGGCTTCTGTTGTTTTTGTTTTTCATATGTCCTCTAAGTTCATTTGGAATTGGCCAATTGATAGGTTTTATTATAATTTATGATAACATTATAGCAGCAAGGAAATCTGCAATAGCATTTGATAATGCTGCTCTACCTGCAGTTATGGCGATTCCTGTTGGGACGCATGAGTGATAAAGGTAATGCAGAGGTAAGGTAATGGCACCTCTCCAAATTATTTTTCCTAACTTTTTGTGCAGGCACACGTTTGTGTGTTTGTCAGGCCTGTGTCCATGATTATCTTTCAAACTCACTTAAGGTTAAGTGGTCTTGAAGTCCTGCGTAAAAGTCGTGTACAAACGCAGTGTAGTTTGTTGTTTGCCAGATTTATTCATCTCCATCCTTAACAGAGTTAAATAATGCACACTTGTTCTCCCTGTCACTAGTGTAAACTAGAAATAGTGCTACTTTCTAATGCTCACTTTTTGAGTGTCCTACTGACTGTCCTACTGACTAAGATACTATAATGCAAAACAAGGGACTGAAAGTTATTGTCTAGGTGGACTAGAAAATTTATGAGTATTAATAAGGCTGCCTTTTTATTGAACAATATTGAATTTGTATCTTCTGCATTAACAGTCTGCAGAACTTTGGTTGGCTGTATTTTCAGATTTTGCATTTATACATGCATTAATTGATTACTTTAAATATTTAAACTGTTTTGCCTTGTTTTCTATGTTCTATTTTGGCTCCAATTACAAATACTGGAGAAAGAATTATGGTTGAAAAATTGTAGAGCTAAGCAGAAAATCAGAGCTGGACTTTACTGCTGTGTGAGGCCCTGTGATTCTTTGGGAGTAAGATACAACTGATAGTTTAGAACTTTTGAAAGGAAGCTAAAATTGATGTAGTTGCTCTTTTTCTTAGAACTCTGTAAATAAGAATGCTGACAGCTGGATAACAGAATGCCTTTTTTTTTTTTTTTTTTTTTTTTAAACTTACACCATTTTAATTTTATGTGCAAGAAGACTAATTGTTGACTTTTTGCACAGATATTAAAAGAATGCATATGAATAAAATGCATGTGGTGAGGTCTGGTAAATCGACTGCTTGCCCTAAAAAACAAGCAGCTTTAAATCTAAACTCTTAAATCTAAGACGAGAAGGCTCTGAATATGGCCAAGTGGGTTCATGTTGTATTTGTTATCCTAGTTCTTTAGTAACTTTATAGTGACCAGAAAGATAAACACAGATTATTTCATATCATTTCTTACATCTTAATTTGTCCCTGCCTAAAATAATCACAGGTGATAGATTTGGTTTTATAAATAGGATAAATAAATATTTATCCAATAAATAGATTTGCAGAGGCCAAAAGAACATAAAGTCAGGGGGTTCGATCTCTTCTCCAGAATAACTGCCGACAGGACGAGAGGAGATGGCCTCAGGCTGCCCCAGGGAGGTTCCGGTTGGACAGCAGCAGTAATTTCTACACGCACAGAGAGCTGAAGCCCTGGAAGAGGCTGCCCAGGGCCGTGGTGGAGCCCCCGTCCCTGGCACTGTTCGGGAAAGGCTCAGACGAGGCACTCGGACACGGCTTAGCAGGCACGGTGGTGCGGTGCTCACGGCCGGACTCCAGGATCTCGAAGGTCTTTTCCTACCATGATGGTTCTGTGGTGATTTTGTGATTCTGTGGCACACTGAACTGTATTTTATTGAGTGCCCTCTGGTGTGTCAAGCTTACAAGCCTTCTTGAAATTCTAAATACAGTGAAATGGAGAAAAGGTGAGCTCTAAAATACACACTTCTCGCCTTTTTTTTTTTTTTTTTTTTAAATCCTCTACTTGTTGCAGTAGTGTACTGCTCAGGGTTATGTTGCTGGCCTTTAAAAACTACTACGTTATTGTGATTTCCTTTAGGCAAAACACATACAGGATTTTTGCTGGACTTGAATGCGTAATTTAAAGTTACAAAAGGTGCCTAGGTGATGGTGTATTTACTTTTAGAAGGAATGCATCTATATAGAAGTATATCTCTGTTCTTCAAAGTCCCGTATAGAGCCCACACGATTTGGGGTCTGTTGAGTACTGGAAACTGCAGGAGCATCAGGCTGTATGTTCACGGGCAGCCTGCCGCGAGTTGCGGTTCTGGTGCGTAGGAGGCAGAGATTAGCCATAAAACACTTACCTGGCTCCGAAGAACCACTGGCGGAATTAGTTGACTCATTATTGGAATGATGTTTGCCTTTCAGCATAAATTGTTTTGTTGCTCTTCTTTCTGTTTTTTAATTTTGAAGGTAATGGCAGCTCAGGGGCAATGTGCTGTGTGGTACGTCATACACGTGCGTCACCTAATGGCTACCTTTAGGAAGATTTGGCACACTCATTATGAAGAGCAGTTATCTGCTAATGGCTGTGTTTAGCAAGGTTTGGCACCGTGGTTACAAATATCAGTTAGAATTTGTGGTCATGGTTACTAAATTACTCTTTTACAAGAGATTTTCTTTAGTTTGGACTGATTTGGGGGAAATATTTCAGCATAACTTTCAATGTTGTTGTATGTCTGTTGCACAAAATATGTTTTTCCTTGTGTTGTTTGGTCTTCATTTTTTCCATTATTCTGGATTTTTGTTTTCTTGATAGCAAAGAAACTGTTTTACTATGCTTTATATATGCCCTCTCTTGCAGTTTTGAAATTCACTTTCAGCATTAATCACTGAAATTGTTAACTCAGCAGCACAGATCACTTCCCTGCAATGTAACAAATGCACACACAACATTTTATAAATAATGATAATATACTAGAATCAGTGGATCTCTATTAGACAAAGTGTAAACACATTCTTTATGTTATTCTGTGTGTTTTTTTTCTTATGCAGGTAAGAATTGGTTAGATGTCTTCTCTCTTCCATCTTTGGGTTCTTAAGCTCTTGTGCACAGTTCAGTCTGTGAACATTCAATCTTCTCAAGTATTTTTTTTTTGACGGTTTTATTTAGCACTAAGAATGACCCTAGATACCAGAGAAGATTAATGACTATCTGATCATTCTTAATTCTGACTTTGCTTACTGTGTTTTTATTTTTTTTTTATCCCAGGAAGGGAAAACAAGTAAAGAAAAATTCTATTGCAGGAATTTTCAGGAAAGATTTAATTTAAAATTTCATAACATCTTCTATTTCATTAAGGTTACCATCCAGGAACCACTTTCTAAAATAGGGTGGTTTGCAATAAGACAAGTGAACTGATAATCATTGTACGCGTGAATGAAAATAGCCGAACCTAGTCGACAGTATAAATGAAAATCCAAAGATGAGAGAAGCCTAATGAGCAATTGTTTTATTTAACCTTAGAGAGTTATTAGCTTATGGTGGCTTTTTTTGGGTGTTCTGAGTCAAAAGTACTGTAAAAATAGGATTTTTTTTTCAGTGTTCCTCTGAGCTGAGACTTCTTTTGTAACGTCAATTCTCTGACCATTGTTTTCAATCTTTTAAAAACCTTGTGTGTGTTTTCAGGACTTCTGTTTTGTTTCTAAAAACACGGTAACATCCTTTGCTTTCAGCTGGTGTTTCCCAAGCCTGTCCTGACGGTTTCAGGTCCTTACACTCAGCACTTCTGATCCAGAAAGTATGGCCTTCAAAGAATCATAAAAATTACTTTACATTATTTGCAGCATTATTTGTTTCAGACAGACCAGCAGCCACCTGTATAACCATTTTTCTTCCTGTGGACCAATTCCAGTAACTGTTTTATTTTCTTAAGAATATCTAAAGAGCTGCTGAAGACTCATCTAAAATGTAGCTAAACTGGGGTTTATGTGTGATTGCTGATACCATTTTGCTTTGGAAAGTGGAAAAAACTATTTTCAGGAAACCTCTCCTGTTGCTTTGAGTTAGGCAATCTGAGTGTCTTCTTGCTGCCTCTTCTGTGTGGTGGCACTGGTGCTGCTTTTACAGCGTGGCTTGATGTGTTTTCCTTTTGTGTTTTCAGTGTCCTTGCCCAGAACAGTCAAGAGTGCTACTTGCAGGGACACTCATGTCTTTGAAGAACCATGTGAGGAAGGCAGTTGGGATATTTTTACACGTGTGAACTCTGAAACCTTCATACAAGATACTTGTCTCCCTAGTATCAGATGTTCACTAGCAGCCTCCCCAAGATGACATGTTTCTTCTAATGAGGTATTTCAGTGTAAATGCCTGCAGACTTCCAGGTGGAACTTGATCTAGGGAATTACCACAGAATCACAGAGTGGTTGAGGTTGGCAGGGACCTCTAGAGATCATCTAGTCCAACCCCCTGCACACGCAGGGTCACCTAGAGCAGGTGGCTCAGGACTGCGTCCAAGCGGGTTGGGAAGATCTCCAGAGAAGGAGACTCCACAGCCTCCCTGGGCAGCCTGTGCCAGGGCTCTGGCACCCTCACAGGAAAGAAGTGCTTCCTCACATGGAGATAGGACTGCCTGTGTTTCAATTTGTACCCAGTTATGTGCTGAGCATATGCTTTGTATGCATATATTGATAATAACATTCTGGAAATATTTTGGAAATTTTGCTTTGGCTTGGATGTTGAGCTGGTCACGTTTCCCAAAACAGGAATAATCAGATATGAAACATAAGTGCTAAACCCTAAATGTTAGCTGGAAACCTCACTGCCAAAAATGCAGGTATCTGTGACTTGGAACACATGTCTAATAGCTTGTATGGTTGCATTTTTGGAGTAAAGTGCCAAAGGCTACCCTAAGAGTAAGTCTTAAAGTAAATATTTAGTAAATAGTTGGACAGTCAGTGTTTGTTAGTGCTAGTAAGCTGGTGACTGTTATTGCTCCTACCCACACATATATGCCAGGATAGCTGTTTATCATTCTGATAGATGAGTGCTTTGTACTTGTGATAATATTTAGGAGCCTCAAGAACTTTATTTGACACCCTACCCATCATCTCCCACTTTTTGTTCTTCGCAAGAAATTTACAGCAATATTGATACACATACTGAAAAACTTGCATTCTAAGCCATGAAGTGGGAAAATGAACACAAAAGAAAGAAGGAGAGGACAAGGAGGAGCAGAGGTTATGGAAAATAATTACACAGCTATTCAGCTGAGGCAAATAGAAATCTTGGTCGTTCTGAAAATAGTTTTTTTTCTAAATATAAAGTATGGAAACATCATTGCAAGACATTCTTCATATCATATAGTTAGAAACCATTTGCAATGCTGAGAGCTTTGTTATGGTTTAGGGGACTATGTCAGGAGGGGAAGTTCATAGCTATCTTTCTCAATTGTACTGATTATAGTGGATAAAACGTTTGAAGTGATGTGAAAGACAGTGTCGTCAAAGTCTGTTTCTTTACATGTGACAGTGCCTTTTCAATTTAACACCAATTTCCTTTTTTACTCCTACTTACAGATCCCATCTTTGTTTCTTTTCATAGCTGAATAGTTTTAATCCTGTCAGGAATCTATGCTGGTTGATAACTTGTCTGCTAGTTAGAAGCATCAATTAAATGCCAGTATTTTGTTTTAGTTCCTTTCTTTCCTGTTCAAATAATTCATGTTGCTCACTTGCATGATATGAATACTGCAAATAAAATTTACATTCTTTGCATATTGACATAAATTGTTGCCACAAATTGACATAAAATGTTGTAACAAATGTTGGCAGGATCAATTATCGCAGAAAATCACATCATGTTCTCTTTTCGTGGTCTTAAACTTGTTGAGCTGAAGTAGAAGAGGCCTTAAAAATGCAGAATACAAAAGCTTCATATTAAAATGAGAAAGAAGTCTCATTATTTAGAATACCTTATAGGTACTGTTTTCTTTTTGTCAAATTTGTCTTGGGCCTTGACTCTTTTGAAGTAAAAATGCATTATGGAAGGACCCTATTGAGAAAATGCAATGTCATGGTTTTATTTCTTTAAATGCTGGGGTGACATACTGTATCATATTACAAGGTTATATTTTTATTTTCTCTATGCTACTGAGTTTTAATAAGAGTACAAGGAAATCACAAAGACCTATATAGATTAGAGTTTAAAGGTGTGAAATGAGAAGAAACTGCCTCGTCTGATCTAATTAGTCTGTTATAAAGCCATAGTTGAGGGAATGTAATTGTAGTTGGGCACACGAAGGCCAAAGAAATTAAAGGCTGAAGGGGAATTTAGGCTATAATTTGATCTTCTGAGGTTCCTCGAAGTATTTTTGACTTTATCTGCCGTGTTCTTGTTCATCCAAACTAGTTGAAGATAGTTATCTTCAATAAGGTGCAGACAAGGCTGAAATGAGCAGCACAATCTGTAAGCTCTCCCAGTACAATGTGTTGAATTAGGTAGTGCATGTGGTTCTCCCTGGCTCAAGGATGTATTAGTAACACATGGGTATTACCAGGACAATAAGAAATACTGTTTGAAAAAAATAAAATACAAAGGCAGTAAGAATTCCTTCTAAGTAACAGTTAAAATATTTATAAGTATAAATGCAGTGTTTAACCAAGATGAAACCTGGAGGCTATATGATAAGATAGTGTTTAATTTGCAATTTATGTAAGTATGTTTTCATCATAATATGGTCTTTATAGACTGAATATAAGGTTCCTAACCTTTCACATATAGTTTCTCTAAAAAACATGCTTTTAACAGCAGGGCTCGGTAGATTATTTTGCTTATTGCTAACTCTAAAATCATTCATTTTAATTTGATGGAAGAACAGTGTTAATAGCACATAACTTGATTGGACAAACATTTTTATTCAGTAAATAATTTCAAGTGGGATCATGAAGACAAAATTACCTTAGACTGGAATGAAATTAGCTAAGTGCATTTTCCAACTCGTGGAGCAGAAAAACCTGAAATTGCATGTTCTTTCTTTGGATCTCCTCTATGTTGTATTATTTGCTGATAGTTTATTGAAAATGAGAAGTGACATTTGGGATCTGTTGAATTATAGTAAAATAAATATTTGGATTTCAGTAACACACAACACATTATCTTAATAGTATTTTCAGAAGAAGTCTATCAGAGCACAGGCACTTGTTTTATGTCTCATTTAAGCTGTTCATCAGCAGAGGGCAATATAACTTCATACATTCGCTTGAAAAGGATTATTTTGTTGATCTTTTTATTTCCAGCTTTAACTAAAAGAGCACCTACTTGTAAATACTAAGAAAATATGTGAACTGATGATGAAAAAGAAATGAGCTGTGGTATAAGTATTCATTATGAACTTTCATAACGCAATATAAACTTTCTAGCACTTGTACCCAGTGGGAGTTGTGCTCTCAGCTCACAAGTAGGCAAATAGTGTCCACACAAAGTATAGCAGTGTTTCTGTTTTGTTTTGCTTTGTTTTTGTTTTGTCAGACATGTAAATTACAATTAGTTGATGAAGCTGTCTGTTTTTTTGGGACAGGCTTGTGCAAAATTTGAAAGACTTTCTACATCTGTTTTGCTGTTACTGTGGAATTAAATCCATTTAATTAAATCCATTTTGAATGAGTTACATTATGTTACAAACTGTAAGTACCTGTATTTAAGTTAAGTGTAATGAGAAGCTGTGCTGTGATGAATCAGAAACAGTGGATTCAAGCCTCCATTGCAGTGCGTTCTGTATGTTATGACAAAATGAGCTTTGTTTTTGTAGCTATGGTGGTAAAATGAGCCTTTACAGGCCCTTGGAAAGTATGTGTGTGTCCTTATCCTTATGACCCATAATATTTCAGGGTACATCATGTTAATAAGATGTAGATCAATCCTTTGATTTCTGTGTTGCCATTTAAATTTTCATTTAGCTTTTTCAGGACATATCAGGAATCCTAAAATGGATATGCATGTTGCAGTATTTTTTTTTTAAATATGCTTTCCTATCTCTGATGCTCTTGAGGCATATTCAGAAAGACTTCAGACATATGGTTTCTTGTTTTTCATCTTCTCCTTTGGGCATCACACATTCAAAGAGTCTATTTTGCTGTCAGTGTGTACATACAATTCCTGCTAACAGCCTGGGACAGGCAGCATTTACCACTGTTACAACATGAGCTAGGATTAAAAGATTTTGAGGTCTAGCTCCGGCTCTGCCCTTGGCTTGCTGAATGACCTTAAGCAGTTGCATGCATCTCTTTATTTTAGCTGAAAATGCAGTCTTCTGGCATTTGTTAGTTGATAATGCTGGTCTTCCTCTTTCTGTAGAATTGTTTTGAACATTAGTTAGCCAATATTTAAAATATACACACATACAAACGACAGTAGAACTCCTTTTAGTACTGAATGCAAATAGGAATGGCAGAATAGGTCATGAAGAAGAATGTTTTTAGTGTGATGTAGCTCTAATATCTAAATATTTATGCAGATTGTTGTGCTTATGAATTCTGTGTTGTGCCCCTGTGCCCCGTGCTCTGGGTGTCCCTGCTGGAGTAGGGGGGTTGGACTGTATGATCTGTAGAGGGCCCTTCCAACCTCAGCCAGTCTGTGATTCTGTGATTCTGTGTGTTCTGGTCTAAGATCTGTCCCTAGTTATATGATTTAAGTAAATCAGTTAGTTTTTCAATCAGTCAGTTTTACTCATTGCAAAATGAGGTCAATTTATACACATTCATCTTTCTAAAGAGTTTAAAGTCTTAGAATGATGAACTTAAGTGCCATGTAATAATTATTATAATTTTCCAATTTTTATTTAGAGAATCACTCTGAATTTGCAATTCACTGTGGAGTGAATATAGTCTTGGTCTTGTGGGTGTCTCAGTCCAGCTGGTAATTTTATTACCAGTTTTAACAGGTTTATTTGGGGACAAAGAAGTTCTTGTAGTAAAAAAGGTTCTCATCATTAGTGCTATAGCTGGTCATATGCATGTGATCATTTACTGTTTCTTGGCAGAGTAGTTACAGCTTAAAATATACTAACTAGTTAACTGTTTTTTGATCATCCTATCACAGCCCGTTTAGTTGGCATTGTGCCATGGCCTAGAACAAAGCGGAATTTATTTACTTAAATATCTTTCACTAGACATTTCCTGTGTAGGGCTGCTGAATCCATTTTATTGTCTTGGCTATGCAAGGCAAAAGACTACAAGAAGAACATGACTTAGGTTACAACTTAACCCCTGCCACTTAACAGCTGTCTGCATTTTCAATCTAACCTTTGGCCAGCTATGTCTTGTGCATAGCTAAAAAATGGAAAATCCACTTCTCTTTGCTTTCACCTATTCTGTAAAGGGCCCATTTTGAGATGCATTCTTTCCTAGATGTGGAAAGATACTGAATATCCCTGCCTAGGGGCTAGTTCTTGTCCTAGGTTTTAAGTCCTAGGTTTTAATTCCCCTCCTCTTTTGAAAGAAGATGGGAGAGAGAAACAATCTTAAAGAAAATCGACATTTCCTTCTCACCTGTTGGTCAGTCTTGCTTCCTTATGCCATTACAAGCATGGGATTTTCATACACTTAGAAATGGGAAATAATTTTCCTATCAGTGCTTTTCCACTACTGTGCTGATGGTATATGTAACATGAGAGATGCTGTACGGCAGGCCTAAATGACCTTCGTTGATATCTGCAGAAGATTTATTTGTCCTGATTCTACTTAATATCCATGCCTCTATGAAGCTGAAGGAGACAAGAATTCTCTGTACGTTGCCAAGGGAAGTCTAGGAAAAGAGGTCTGTTCAAACCAGGGTCAGAGAAGGATCATTTACTGCTAGTTCCAGAGAGGACAGGGCTTGTTTCAGCCTTAAATATCCTTTCTCTGATGTTACTTTGGCGTGGGTGAGCCTGTGCCAAAGGGCTGTGTTTTCTGCATGCTGTGCTCTTGGGCATCTACTGGATTCTGTTATCCTTGTTGCTGATCTCAGGTTTAATGAGGTATAAGGATTTTTGACATTTGCTTGATAAGAATGAAAGGCTGATCCAGAGCTATATATCTACATTGCACAGATCCCCAGAAATGGGCATTAATACTGTTTTGTGACAGGAATGCATCAGCCATTAACAGTTTCATGTCAGTCTGGAGTACTATGGTACTGTGATATTAATAATCCAGGATGCCCATTAAAATTAAATGAAATCTTATAACTCACATGAGAGCAGGGGCTCCTGTGCAAAGTCAAGGTAAATGGATTTTGCATGTAGGATACCCTAAGCCATGAAGGCAGTACTTTCATATGAGTGTTTTTACCAGGGTTTATGCCTTCTATACGGATATGACTGGCCTGCCAATTTTGAGATTTGGGATTCACAGCAGAAGTATTTCTTCTCTAGGCTTATAATCTTTTTTATTTATTTTTTTAATTTGTTTTTACATGTATACATATATAAAATAATATGTATAATATACTGTATCTTATTAAAACACCATTGTTTAATAAATTTTGAACTCTTTTTTCCTGTCCTTGATGCTATAAATGGTGGAAATTGCTGTATCAGAACTTACGTTTTCTCATGTTTTATGTTCTCTGACAGCTCTCTCAAATACATCCTGCTTGAACATTTACCTTGACAAATTTTAAGTGTATGTTTGACTGTTAGTTTGGTATTATTTCAGGTTTAGGTATATAAAAAGGATTAGGTTGTATCATGTTTGCTATATTTTCTAGTTTTAATGATGTCTGTGTTTTGTGACAGCTGATAAAGAATTAATTTCCAATTCAAATTCTCCTCTCTGCCTGAATCCATTAGAGCATGTTAAGGAAATGTCATTCAATGTGTGTTCTCTGAGGCTATAGTCAGATGTCTTTTAAGTGTGTGTTTTTTCACTTCTTTTTTTCCTCCTTTTTTGAGCTTTTTTGCTTGTTTGCTGTCCTAATGTATGTAATCTCAGCCCTGCTATATTACTTGGCATTTTCAATGTTCTTTACTCTTACAGAGTAAAGCAGGTATTTAGGAGAAAATGGACCTTCTATTCTATTTTAGCAGTTACATACTAGCAGAAATGAGGCCTACTAGTGAATTTGCTGGTAGCTAACTCACATAGTTATTAGAAAAAGAAAATGAACAAAGCTCCACAATCACAGAATCACAGACTGGTTGAGATTGGAAGGGCCCTCTGGAGATCATCTAGTCCAACCCCCCTGCTCCAGCAGGGCCACCCAGAGCACGGGGCACAGGGCGGCAGCCAGGCGGGTTGGGAAGATCTCCAGAGAAGGAGCCTGCACAGCCTCTCTGGGCAGCCTGTGCCAGGGCTCTGGCACCCTCACAGGAAAGAAGTTCTTCCTCATGTGGAGATGGAATTGCCTGTGTCTCAGGATGTGGCCGTTGCCACTTGTCCTGTTGCTGCCCAGAACTGGATATAGCCTAGCCTGAAACTAGGAATAGAGGTATGTACCCAATTCCTTGAAAATAGGCTGCTTCATGTTAAGTCTTGATTCAGTTTTATTTGAAACATTATTCTTACAGAAAGAGAATACCAAATATGATAGTAGGAGGTAAGCAATGAGTGCAGGGTTATTGCAGCAAACTTACTTTTTCAGATGAGATAAATGAACCTCTCCTGCCATGTTTTCTTGATTTACATCAGGGACCTTATTACTCATCAGTCATTCTTATCCTCAGATTATTATTATTACTATGCGCTTTTTATTTTTTTCTTTAGTTCTAAGCAAGCTAGTAAAAAACTGTTGACATGGGAGTTCACTAGCTGGAAACAGTATTATTTAACTGCAGTCTTGCTGGAAGTAAGAGATGGTAAACAACAAACAGAGACACTCACAAAACTGTGAGACCTTTAACATATGTCATGTTCCATGTGAAACTAAATGCCAAACAGTTGTAAAATTTTTCCCTACATGGCAAAGTAAAATCTTGGCAATCTTCCAGAAGTGTTTTGGGGAAACTTGCTGCTACAGCAGTGATTGTCACAAGTTGCAGAAAATGTTGTTGATTTGGCTTTGCCTTGTTTTGAGTTCACTTAAATAATGATTTTCATCAAAAGTGGTGTTGGTATTCTATAATGGAGCAGTTTGTATCTGAAAACTAATTATAGGAAAAGTAAAAGGTTGATTTAAAAAGAAAAAGTAAAATCTTCTAGAACGCATACCTGTCTTACATTCTAAAATTATCGTGTAATAATTCAAAAACTGTAATATAAAACAAAATAATAGACAACTGTTATTTTTACTTTGATAAATGTAATTAGTATAATAGAATTCTAGATGGGGATAGGTTTGGAAATTGGTATTGTAATCAGCATATTAATTGATTTAGAAATTGGTACTTGCTATGCTCTCCCAGCTGGTAATTGTTATAGTAACAGGTGTGAAAAAATCCCTAAATTAGGAAGAGGTAATAAGTAAATGTTACAAAACACATAATTTCAAAGTAAAAATGAACTGTGCTTCACTGTAATTGTTTTAAAATGGAATCTTACAGAGATATTTAATTTTTTTTTTAATAGAAACAAAATCTTATTGAAATTGATGTGAAACAGAGGCATTGGCTGATGACCATTTTTGAATAGGAAAATATTTCATTGGGGAATATTCTTGTGGAATCTAGATGAATCAGGTTCCTGATCTCTTCCCCAGTGGAACAATAAAACCAGCTATTGTTTATTAGCACACTTGGTCTCATTTATGACTAATGGTGTTTACTCTTTCTTGTTTTATTTTTCTTTCTTTTTTTGGTGATGATTCAGGTAATGAAAATATGCAGATATTATGAGTACATATTTTATAAATTCTATTATAAGATAATGCATGCATACATATACAAAGGGAATATATATGTCTTGGTGGCAACCTGTAGATTTTTTTTTTCCCCCTTGGAGTTGAATGATATTTATGTTGGAAGTCTTTATGCTATAAAAATCATACCAGAATTTGTTCATTTTTCTGTACGATTTAAGAGTTTAGAGTCATTGCATGTTTTATTTTTGAATTTTTGCCTATGAATTAGACTACCACGGTTAGATACTCTGCTTGGGAATGATTTCAAAAGAGGAAATGTATTTTGTAATTCCATGCGTAAGTAAAACTAGAAATTGGTACCAAAACTTACTCAGCTTTCAGAGACCTCTTTAAACCATAATGTAATGCATAATGCTATGGGATGTAGATTAGAATGAGTTTTTAGCCTTTGCGTACTATAATGAAGAAAGCACACAATGTCTATTTAGTGTTTAAAATATGAAAACTATATTTTTTCAATTGAAAATACACTCGGTATAGCTAGAGGGTGAGAGCACGTACAAAAAGAGAAGGAGGTAGGAAGCGTGGGCAAGTCAAACTACTTCTGAATCGACTGAATGCCTTAAGTAGAAATACTTAATAAAAACAAATACTACTTTGGAATGTGCACTGAATTGATTAATTAAAGCTTACTTTGTGTGTGTATGTGTTTCTGGGACAGATCTACCAGCCTCCATTGACAATGTCAGTGAAGTTGACTCGTCCTGCTTGATTGTCATATACAGCTTTGCTTGAAGTTCTGGTGGGTCATGTTGGTTGTGTGATGCTGGAAATAAGGTTGTCCTTTTCATAAATACTGGAGCCAGTGACAGCATTATTGTGTGTTACGCTAGGGTTGTCTAGACTTAAGACTGTGAGCTGCTATGGTTTAAGCGAAGTGTTGGTGTGTGGGACTGTAACAATCCATGCTCCATGAAGATGAGAGCGTGGAGAGAGGAGCCGATGGCTTAGAGTCCAGTAATAGTTGACCATACTCAGGTGACAGTCATGGTGACAGTCATGTACTCTGTGATCATCTTACGTTGTTCTAGGGATGAGACATAGCTCAGAATGGAGAGATGATGTTCAGATTGGTACCCACAGCTGTGCCCACAGCCACATTTGCAGGCCATGGTGCAAACTCTTCCTTACAGCGTTTCTTAGGCAGTAGGAAGAAATGAAAAGAACAAAACTTTAGAACAAGAGCTAGAAAACACTAGGACCAAAGATAAGGGGAAAGAGAATCTGAAAAATCTGGGAAGTCTGCTGAAGACAGCATACAGGGGAGGAAATGACCAAATGGGGAAGTTATATGGAAAAAAGCCATTCTTTAATAAGGCGTAACTGTGTGACAGAAGAGGAGGTTGTGATTCTGGTGTAGTTTTACTTTTTTTGGTGTGTTTATTTACATGAAGCTTGAATCTTCAATAGATAATAAAATTTGCATGATCTTTTTAAGCAGCAGCAAAACTGGCTTTGACTGCAGTGTCTACTGCTTCTCCTTTTCTTCCCCTTCATCCCCCCCTTTTTATTTTTATTTTTCGCACTGCATAGACTGTGAACTCGTTGAGCTTCTTTACATAGTCACATTCTTTACACAGTCACATTCAACAGTCTTGCTGTTTTGTTTTTCCATGACTACATTTTGTCTGTAAGGAAACTATTATGCCTCAGGGAACATTAAGAGGACTCTTTATTCTTGCACTTTTATTCTTGCAGTTCTTTTTTACCTTCTCTTCTCATTCTCTATTTTGTCTTTCCCTTAAAAGTCTGGTTTGAGCTTATCAGGGAAATCTCTTAAAAGTCATTATTTTTCATCAAGCAGCTTTTGAAATTTTCTAAAACAGTCATTTTGATTGTTACTAAAACTTAATATTTATGTCAATCCAAATAATTAACTGTTTTGTTTAGAATTCTTAAAGACAAAAATCAGTTCTGTAAACTTAGTTAAAGATGCACTTAAGACTGCAGAGGTTTCTTTATCATAACTAACTTAAAAAAGATGTCAGAAAAACTGTATTATTAGTTTATTGATACTCTATTAAAGCTGGAGTACTGGAAACCATGTTTGGCTTGTAGAAAGAAGGCAGGGTGAGACGTATTTACATTTTGAGGGCTTTCTGTTTTAATTCTGAAGTGTACTGAGAAATGCCTGTGTTAATTTTGATTAGCATAGGCTTATGGGTGTAATAAAGCCTTGGAGGAAAGACACTTTCACAGCATGACTTAATAGCTAGTAAAGCTTAAGTCCAGCTTGCTCATGTCTGAATTTGCACCGAGCAAGTGTGCTGCCTGTTGTTTTCAGGTAGTAATTGAGAAACGTATGCTGGTGGAAAACAGGAGTGAACTCTGCTGAGTTTTGTTGATACACGTTTTTGGAGAGTAGTGTTGTTTGGGGAAGACTGTGAATGTTGAGGTTGCTTGAGTAGTGCTGCTGGTAATAAAAATGTTGCTTGGGAGAATTGTATTGTAGGAGCCCAAGAAAGGAGATAGGAAAAAGTGCTAAAAGGTAAACAAGTTTAAAAAGTGATGCTGAGAAGAGGAAAGATACCTTTTTAGGTTACCTTTCTAATGCTTCACTTGAAAATAACATGCCGGTATTTTATAGGCAATTTTACATTCCTCAGGAAGGAAGGATACTCAACATATACAATAAATCTAAACAGTAATAATAAAGAAAGTATAAAGTGCAGCTTTTGTGAACTTTTCTTTCTGGAAAGACCAGGTTTTTCTTGGCAGAAGGTTAATGCTTATTAAAAGTGAATCAAAGTATTAGCAAGGGAGGGAAAACTAAGGTGTCAACCACACTGGGCCAGAAGGATTAGATGCAGCCTATTTTAGGGTCATTTGGAAGAGTAGATTAGATCCATTTTCAAGTTTGATTAAGCTGCTATCAGAGTAATGAAAGATAAAAATGTGAAGGAGTAGCTGACAAATACTTTAGAAGACATTCAGTGCGAAGGGTTAACTTTTAACCTAGGTAAATTGAAAATGCTGTTCTATGTATGGCTTCTAAGGTCCTAGGTAAAGTCCAAGCAATTATTTTTTACCTTATTTGTAACCAAAAGTCTTGTCAATCTTTCAGCTTGATATTAGGCAACTCTCGTGAAATAAGTTACCAGGATCTGACTAGCAGTGTCTGACTACTTGCATGGTAGTCTGTCAGTTTGCTTTAGAGATGTTTACAATAAGAAAGAGCAGACTGCCATACAGAATAGACCCTCTTTAGCAGTGTTAAATATATTGTATTGCTCAAAGGACTGGGCCATAAACTTTAAAATAAAGGATCTTTATTTATAGTTGTTTAAAAATGCTTTGCTTATGTTCAAGAAGTTGCTATTAATATTGAGTACTGTACTTGCATGATCTTTTTGTGGAAATAATATGTGTAAAAAAATGTATCAGGAGTAATTTCAATATGCATATTTAGGAAGTTCTTGTTGTTACTGATGGAAAAAAGAGTGTTAAAGGAAAAGATGCCCGAGGGCATGTTGGGTGGGAGAAACCATCCTGCCTGTGATTGTTAGAAATTTCTTGGTAGTATTTTTAACATTAACAGTGTGTCTCTTTAAGGTGCCTTAGGGAAGCCAGTTTTTACTTCCTATGAAGCTCTGATATGGTAATCCAGAAACATCCTCCAAATAACTATCAGCTTTGCTGCTCAAAAAAAAAAAGCATTCTCTTGTAGTGTGGCAAAAAGATAATTATTGATGGGATGGCGACGTCACCTTTGGGCCAAAGACAGTGGAGAGCTTTTGTGAGTTAGGCCTCTTTATAGTTATGAAAATTTCAATATGTATGTCCACACATTTACATAAGTAGTTTTTAAAATTGATCCTGAATAAAATATGTACTTCTATAATCTGAAGTATAAATTTATCTATATATATATTTACAAATCAGATTTAAATCACTGTATTCTTCAGTTTTAGCAAATTCCACTTGCTGAAAGCATTCAAATGCAATGAAAAATTTTATATGGTAACAAAGATGTTAAATCTCTCCCTAAAAGTGGTATTAATGCAGAAAATGCATTAATTAGTTATGCTTTCCTGGTTCTATACATGTAACTGGAGTGCCTGAATTAATATCCTGAGTTCCCTACAGAGGCAGTAGAACCTCTAGAGAGCAGTTTAGAGTATTTAAGTGCTGAAATTGTTAATCCACCTGAATAAGATATTGTAAAGCCTGCAAATTTAGTTTTTAAAACATAGGTGGATCTACATCCATCTAAGTATTTTTGAGGGGGCGGGGTGAGGGTAAAAAGGGTAGGAAAGCAAACACTTTATGATTCCTGGAATACATAATTTGCAGTGTTTATTTATTTGTTATATATGACATCAAATTGTCAACTTCATCTGGTAAAATTTCCTAAACTTGTCTTGTATAAATTCTGACGAAAAGAAGGCTTGGCACAGGGCTTAACCTCAGTGTGCTTGGTAGTTATATTTACGAGTAGTCCTCAGTCTTTCAGTAGTCCTGCCACCAAAAAATAAATAGTAGTGGAAAGTTAAGTTAGATTTAAGATTGAATAGCCTCTTGGAGCCGGAACTGTCCTAACTTCTGAGATTTCTGAAGAGAGTTCACTTTTCTTTTTTTCATAGATTACTCAGAGTGGTACTTGGTAGTCCAGGGAGGGACCAGACACAGATTTGGTATGCCACATATTTTTTAACATGTCAAAGAAATACAGCTAAGAAAAATGTCTTTAATTTTTTATTCTGTCATTCATCCTCTCTCTTTGCTATGCAGATTGTGTGTCAGCTTAAACACTTTCTTGCACATGATTCAGCAATCACAGTTTAGCGATGCTACAGCCAGCACTGGAGATTTTCAGAGAGCAGATTTCCTTCCTTTGCAATTATCTCTCCTACACTGTGGATTTCCAGACAAGTATTTTATTTAGGCAGAATTAAGAGTTTTCAGGAGGTGGCAGAATAATAAGATCTGCAGAGCTGATCTGTGGAAGTCTTGTATGTCCTGATGGTGTTGGATGTGCTGTGCATATGCTCGTCACCTGGCCAGTGATCATGGAAAGCCTGATGTCTGCAACCACTGGATACCCGGTCCATGTACTATTCCGTACATGAACATGCCTTTCAGTTTGGCAAGCTGCAGTTAGAAATGTAGTAAAATTATTTTTGCAATATACTGTAACAACAGTAACTTGAAATCAGTTAACAGAGTAAAATACTACTGTGTCCATTTTCATATTGTGAAAGACATGTTGTAAATCCAGTTGCTTTACAATGAGCTAAAGCTTTACCTGTAATCAACATGGAATCAACACAAAAGTTACTCATATGAAAGGTTAATATTATTTGTTAAGACCTTCCTTGAGCTCATGCAAGTCAGTTCAGCAGTTGTAAGGCATTGGTGATGTGTCTTACATTTTCATTGAGCTTTACTGTGAGATTAGCACAGTAATTTGCATTCTTATCACAGCTGTTTCTGTAAGTAGGACTTGTCAAGAGGAACATACAATACTGATGAAAACAAATCAAATGCATCTTCAGTGTTTCACAGACAGGTGCTTGTAAGATGTCAGCCTTGGATTTTGAAACAGTGCATGTATTTTGATGTGTCTGCGTATCAGCAAGAAAATGCTCTATACTTTATTACATAAATGGCTTAATAATGAGGAGACTAAAATTGAACTGTTACAGTATAGTGAGATCGATGTAGATCATTGGGTCATTTTGATACTGACCAAGAAACTGTGTTTAAAAGAACAGCAAGATTAAAAAAAATCAGGTACTGAGAAATCAGTCCATCAAAACCACGGTGTCAGTTAAATTCTAACTCAGCACTATTGTGCTAGTATGTTATGATGTAATCTTGAAAGGTATAAATATGTGGGCTTTTTTTTTTTTTTTT
>VZSV01000155.1:834423-847515 GCA_013398735.1 Nothocercus julius
TCCTCCATTACCTAAATCTCTTTATTCAGTTCTGCTCATTTAATTTGTAAGTCAGGCTGTTTCTCATTGAAACCTTGCACCAAAAATGCAATTCTTAATGTTATGATAGTGCTTTAATCATTGCATCTGTAAATATCATAAGCATTAATTTATAATCACAATACTCCTGTGAATTAGTTGATATTATTAACTCCTTTTTACTGCTGGGAAATTTAAATTCAACAGGTAACACTGCTGAAATAGTTTGCTAATTTAAGGTCCTCAATATGAGATGCCTGTGACCTGTTTTAACAAAGTGCTAGTATCTTCTTTTCATGCTTTCAAGACAGTTGACTGAAATGACAGACAAGACTGCTCCTGTTTGCGAAATTCTGGAAGTTCTTTTCAGGGGGTCTAGAGGCAGTACTCCAATAGTGAACAACCACTCTGCCACTTTTCTTCCTATTTCCCTACCTGCTCTTTCCTCTAGACTTTTCCACCTTTCCTCTGCCCTTATCCAAATCCTATTTTTCCACCTTGTTCCTGTTCCTCCTGGCTTTCATACCTCTCTCATGCATATTCTTCTGCCTGTTCTGCTCTTCCTTCCCTTCCAACTCGCTATAGCTTGCAGATCCGTTCTGTCTCCTGCCATGCATCCTTTTCCTGTGCTTGAAAACAGACAGTTGTGTAGTTCCAAGTAAATCTTGAGGAGTGTTTCTATGCAACAGAGGTGCTGTTGACAAGAATTAGACCATGCATGCTTTGCTGGTAAGAGTAATCCTGGACCAGTTAAAGGTATTATAAAGGTAGGAATATATGTTTGTATATATATATTTATATATATATATATCTTGATATATACATATATATGTATAAAAAAAGGCAGCAAAAATCATGAAAATTCAAATCTTGTATGGATGAGGCTTCCTCCTCCTTCATTCAAAAATACTATGAATTCTTACCCATATCCTTCTATTGAGTGTATACAGTGTGATGAAACTTTACCATTTCATTTGAGCTTCTTTCAGTAGGTCCAAAGATGTCTTGTTATGTTAGGCTCCAATGAGTAGTTTTGTTACCTTGTGGAACTTTTCACAATCCTCTTTGGTCCTGAAGGCCTACGTGACTTCTTTTTCTTTAAAATCCTTTCTAGTATGACAGTGCTAAGAACTTTCTCTAACAGAATGAGGATACTACTCCCTTTGGAGCTAGTTACAGTAGTGTGGTGGATCTCATAGGAGACAGCCAAGAACACCATGAGTGCATCCCCAGTGCACAACTCTCTGTGACTAATTATACCTTTTGAGATACTTCTCCCCTGTGGTATTTTGAGGCCTGAGACACTAAATTTGGAACTGAAGTCCTTTAACTTTTGCTTTGTCTACTTTTTTTTTTTTGGTACCTGAAGTCCAGAAGTTTCCTTTTATTTTACCTTAATTGTGGTACTGTTTTGTAAATTTGAGTAGAAACATCACTTACTGGAGCTTAGTTATGAACCAAAATAGAGTTGCTGTTGTGTTATTCAAAATAGAATCCAGCTAAACTGAAAACACAAAAATAGACTGAATGTACCACATGTCAAATGGCTTATTTTTGATATGTGCAGTTCTCAGATGATCATTTCCAGTGCTAAGAGCAGTGCTGTAGTCAAAGTAGATGCTATTAAACAGTTGTTTTTCATATGCTTTCTAACCATATAAAAATCGCAACGTAAGTCTGTATAGAAGGGGAAAATGATTAAAGAAAACACTTAAAGCTGACTTCATTCAAATGCAGTAACTCATAGATTTCTCTCATTCTGTTATGCTGATTCTGTCAATCTCACAAGCCTTGACATGTGATCTCCAAGCAGTTTGGCTAGGGTCACTTGTCCTGTGGTGGACAAGGGAGTACCGGCTGTTCAGTCCTCATGGCATATTCGGGTTTCTCCTAGTCACCTATTTTCTTTTCTCCTAGATCGGTGTTGATTCTGTGTGTTTTCGTTATATTTTATGCATAATCACAGGTTAATTTCTATCACACTGCTGTTCCTTCTGTATTGTGGCCCTAACTGTTGTGTTTGGCCTTGTTGCAGTCACCACTACACCCAGCACCTGCTTATTTGATGCTGCTGTTCGTATTCTTCATTGGATTTATGTCTGTGCCATCTATTTTGACTTATGGCATATACAGTTTTTAAAAAATTTCCTCTGCCATTTCCTCTGGTGCATTCAAACACTCCTGCTCTCATTTGCACTGCTTCTGTAGGAGCAAAATACTACTTTTACAGAGCTGTATGATATATGCAGAACAGGAGACAAGTCGGGATTCAATAAGCAAATGGCAATTGCATAAACATATATTAAAATGTAGGAAGTGAGACGTACATTGATCTTGTGTTACAAAGGTATATGATGAAAGACAGATAAAGGAAAATTCAAATGTTTGTTTTCAAGAAACGATTTATTTTAGTAAGGTCACCCGTTAATATATCTGTAATTTTTGCTAATGTACTTTTTATGTTTTGTTTATTAGCAAAACTTTTGTTATTTTTTGTTTAGTGTACTTAATTGTTGTTATTCAAACCACTGTTAACTAGAGAGCACTTATACCTGGTTGCATATATTTGTAATTACATTTTATTTATGTCTGATTTGTTTGTTTACTTATTGCTTTCTCTCATCACACAACTCTGTTTTAATGAAGTCTGAGTCATATCATTGTCTGTACTACAGCTTAAAACAGTGTTGTATTAAAAGTCAAGGACATGCCTGTGTTTTATCAGAAGCATCACATTTTCTAGTTGCTGGAGTTTGAGAAGGTTATTGTCATATCTAGATAGGATATCTGTACGGTTACATTAGAGGTAAGAATTTAATTTTGGATGGTGACTACTGTATTTTGCATATAAAAAGACCATTGACAGTTCTGATTTTTAAAAATGATTAGTATTAATTTTAATTTAGAGGAGAGATCTGAACAGTAGAAGTACAAAAAAGATGTTTATTTTAATGGAAGACAAAAATTGCCATCAATTTGAAATGACTAGGCAGTATAAAGTCTTTATATAAGTCTATATAAGTCTATATAAGTATATATAAAGTCTATATAAGTCTATATGTATAAGTCTAAGACATCATAAGTTTGTAAGTTGTTGTTATTTGTAAGTTTCTTTCCTCTAAGCAGATTCATTGGCCCATTTAAAGTGACATGATGGAATCAGCATTGTTGGGTCAGTAATCATTAGAAAGAAGTTAAAAGAGCATAGCCTTAAAATTCAACAAAAATATTTGTTGATCAAAAATAAAAGATAATGAACTAAATAGTCACTTTTAAATTAAAATGTAAATGTTATATGCATAAAGACACTATTGGGTTTTGTGGAAATTGCTGTTCATGTAACTCATATTTTCAGTGAAATTTGCTGTGCAGCTAGATTACATTAAGACTGAGTACCATGACTGAGGATGAACAGAAAGTGATCAGATAGCCAAAGATGATGAAATAAAATTGTGTAAAATACAGATATATCAATCTTTGTCCTGTGATACACCATCAAACATATAAGTGAGAAAAAAAACAAAAAGTATCCAAATAAATATTTTGTAGATACAGCCAGAGAGATACATTTACAGTACATGATCAATCATTGATTTGGTGTTTTATTTCATTTTTCTGGAAAATTTTGAAAGAGGCTTCACTGTAGACTCAGTTCTACAGTCCTCAGTTTAGGAACATTTAGAGATGTGTGATGTGGTAAGCACTACACCTCAAAAAGGTGTAGTGAGCAGAAGTTCACACTGTCATAAAACTTGCCTTGCAGATGGTACTGTCCTGTAAACTACTGCATGTACTCTGAAAGTGAGTATTTAACCTTCTGTAGAGAAAATGTTACATGGAACTTTAGTGATTTTCACTTTCCTTACGAGGGCTATACATCTTTAAACATAGCTTTAGTTGAGCATTGTGTTCTTCCCATGACATGTAACCATGAATCTTTTAAAAAAAGATACGAGTGATACCGCTGGCAAAAATGAGGTGTCAAATCTCATTCCCTAAGAAAGACCCCCACAAAAACTGCTCCTGCACCATCCTTGTTTAGTAAAGCAAATGCTCAGTGCAAATGATGGTGATGGCGATGGTGATGGTGATTCTAGCTTCTCACATCTTAACAGTTTTCAAAAGAAAACTAATTAATACAAAAGTTAGTGACCCTTCCACTTCCTTAAACTGGAGAGGCAGGGGGCCTTTTTTTTTGTCGTCACATTGCAAAGCAAGTTTTGAGGGTTTTCATGTAACAGTAGTGAGTATGAAAAGTAGCAATGCTTTTATCCTTCTGCAGTAGTGGGTTTCATGGAAATACTGACTGAAACTGACATTGATGTAAAAAACTGGTATCAGTTTTTTCATCAGAATGCTTAAAAATGTTCTATGTGATTTTCTCCTTATGATTAAGCAGCAACTTTCTATGTCTTGTACTTTTGAATGTTGTTTTGCTAGTGATGTTTCTGTTTTAGCACTGGAATTTTGCCATGTTAAGCCCTGAGGACAAACTAGCACGTAACTCGAACAAGAACCGTTTTTAAAGTGGGCAGTTTGTTAGAGATGCACTTCAGAAGTTCTTTTTTCTCTCTGCCTCGTTTTCTGTCTTGTGCTTCATCTCCAGAGTTTTGTGTTTTATATATGTATTAGGACAAAACATACTGTGATTTGCAGTCTAACACAAATATAGTGAACTGCAAGCAGTATATCCTCTTCATAATAAAATATTTTTTGTGCATGTATAGGAATGGTTTTATACAAGGTGAATTGGTTGCAAGATTTAAACCTGACCTCATAAGTCAATGGTATTAGCAAACAAAAGCCTGCTATAGTCTGAGATAAAGGCCATCGGTAATCTTCCTATTCTAGCATTTCTCCTGCAGTATTTCATTATGGATGCCTTGTACCTGTGCCATGAGAAAATCCCTATCTCCTGTATAAGATCAACTCTTAATTACTCCACTGTGTGATAGTGCTTATTATAAGATACGAGAACTGGCTGGATAAGAGAGGCTTTCTTCAGTTTGTGTTTGGACTTCTACCCACTTGAGACAAATTTATACTCTGTGGCTGTGTTTGCTTTTAGAAAATGAGACAATTTTAATCGTGGTTGTAAACACAGTAGCTCAGCTGGGGTTTGCTTTTGAAAATCATTTCTAGGTCAGCTGCTTAGTCCAAGCAGTCTTCTAAATATCTTTTTCTAACTAGTGAGTTTTACAAAGTTTACAGATACATTTTCTGCAGCTAAGCAAAGAACATGAGAATTCTAAATTTTTTTTTTGCATTTGGATTTTTTTTTAATTTACTTTTTAAAGTACTTTGTGCTTTGAAATGTATTTGTATTTGGTTCCATTTAATTGCATTTGAGTTTGTCTCCATTGTTTGCCCTACTGATCCACACTTGAAACAAGGTGACCTTTCTACATTTTTCACTTCCTACCATTTGTGCTTTCTAAAGAAACACATGGAGCAAATACTTCAGTAATTTCAAAGAATAAATCACAAATAGCAGAAATTGAGCAGATGTTTGCTTTCAGAGTGGTAAAGCAGACCTTGAACTTTGTACTGCCCGTTTTTCCTTAAAATATACCAGGTGTTGTACTCTTTTTCCCAGTGTCCCCTTAGGGATTTGGTCTGTTTAAATGCATGTATGTTCTTAGGCTAGCAGTGGCTTGGAAAGGCTCTGAGATTAGCTCAGTGTCCTCCCTTCATGAGACATCTTAATTGAGACTCCCTGCTTTGTGCCTGACAGCACCATCTCCTTCCCCCAAAACAAAACTGCTGGAAGCTGTCCTCTTGCTTTCCTTTTCCCTTTTCCCTTTTCCCTTTTTTTCCCTTTTCCCTTTTCCCTTTTTTTCCCTTTTCCCTTTTCCCTTTTTTTCCCTTTTCCCTTTTCCCTTTTTTTCCCTTTCCCCTTTCCCCTTTCCCCTTTTCCTTTTTTTCTGTGAGAAATATTATCCTCTTAATACAATACGCGCAAAGCTCAAGGATTAAATTAATTACTTCCATAATTCAGCTTTAAAAGCATGAGTATCATGTGAAGAGGAGGATGATATGAGCCTGAGCTCTTGGTGGTTGGCAGAGAGTCCTGTTCTGTTTTGAGCACACGTGTGGGAGGCATCCCCCACCTGGGCCACTGGTTCAATCTTCTTGAATCTGTCACTGCGTGCTGCTGAGTGATGTTCAACCTGTAGATCTGTTCACAGCCCTTTTTGGGCACAGCAGCAGGACTGGCAGTTGTCCTTGTATGGCTTGTAGATTGTCAAGTGCTTGTTCCCAGTTGACTAGATTTAACTTACTTGCTACTGTCAGAGAGGCTTTAAAGTGGCTATCAAACAAATTACACTTCCATTGTTTTCATATTGGCATTTTTAAATACAGCTATAATGTCTTCATGCACTCTTAAGCAATATTTTATTTCTTAAAAGTAATACTTGTTGAAGAAAGTGATTAAAGCAAACATGGTATTTGAAGTTTATTATTCAGAGAGAAGTTCAGTGCAATGTGGCAGTAATAAATAGCTATGAAACTTTACTATTCATATGCCAGGCATTATGGAGAGAGTTTTGCTGTGCTTTGTAATTACAGGCTTATTTAGACTAAAGGCTATTTCAGATAAGTTAGTGACCAACACAGAGAAAAACATCTTAAAAAGTTTTATTTTTTTCTATTCACGAGCTAATCTAATAAATAATTTGGACTTTGCCTTCTTTCTGTTTTCTTTCAAAACACTTGCTTATGTCAGTGTTTGTGTGGAACTCCTAAAAATAAAAGTGTCCTGGGGAAGCAGCTTTTGGAGAGGCCGTGTGTGTGTGTACGAGCACAGTCAGAGCTCGGACCTGCCGGTGCACCAGGAAGCTCAAAGGGAGCGCAAAGGCAAGCGGCGCTCGCTGAGCATGGAGCAGAATCGAGCTCTGACTCTCTCTGAGCTCCAACTCCAGCTCTAGCAAGCTCTGTAACAATGTTGTACATCACTGCAGGATATTCCGAATTTGACTTAAGCGTTCAGTGGTCTTTGCTAACTTTAGTTAGTGCTGAAGTCCATTACAGAAGGCAATTGAACTAATATATTACGTTGTTAGCACATTTAATTTGAAAAAAAAAAAAGTTAAATTATATACATTTAAAAATAAATTACTCAATACAAATGGATTTTATTAGTGTCGTGACTCCTAGAGCTTCTGATTTTTTTTTCTTTATTGAATGAATGTTACTGCATTTAAACTTGTTCCTGACATAGTGGGGTTGAGCAATGCTATAAAGTAGTTCATGCTACAGTGTTGTGGGGGGTACTTAAGCTGCTAGAAACTGCACTGCAGAAGTCAATCCTAAGGATTGATTTATTTTAAAGGTATGTAACATATATCAGTGACAAATAATGGAACCTTTTAGGAGTTTGGATGCAACAAGGAAAGTGGCAGTAAATATATAGCATCGTTATCTCTAAGGAATTTAGTATTAGGTTTCTGTAAGCATTTCTGTGGATAAAACTGCACCATCATATTAATTATTCCCAAGATTTCTATGAATTCTTTTGTCTTCAATATTGTTTCAAGAAACCTTTTCCAAAGTCTCTCAGTTTTTAGATGAAAAAGATGATTGAATCTGTAATAAAGTATCCATGTGTGTGAATATCTTAAAATTATTAAAATTAAGATGCTAAGTCTATGTGCCACTCTGCCATGTTAGAAGGAGGCCTGTGAGACTTCGCTAGTTGAGTATTTCCCTTCCGTAGGAGAATCCTTGCGTGACACAGAGGAGCTGCAGTGTGCATGACGCTCAGTAAGACAAGTGTGGAAAGGCACCAGGGACTCTCCAGTTTAGAGGTGCCTCTCGGTGAACAGCTCCGTAACGTTCTGTGTCATAACAAAAAGAAAAACAACTTTAAGGGTACAGTGTTTTCTGTTACTTCGAGGCTGATCTTCTGGTAGTGAGGGAGAGGAAATAAATAGGAAATAGTGATAATTTTCTCTGAACTTATTAATAAGTGCAGAGTAGAACTAGAGCCTGTGTATTATTATTATTTTTCCTTGCCTGCAGAGTATCTTCGTGTGATTGATGATTTTTCCAGCTTAATTAAGATTATAATAATGTAAAATGGAAAAAAAATATATCTTCTGCATCTTGCAAAGAGTGCCAGATGATCTTTCCCCTGCTTTTTTTCACAGAAATTTATGTAAGTTGTAAACAAATTGTAATGTAAAAGCAATTGCTCTGGCCATGAGATATATTAGGTAAAACGAAAATAGACTTCATTTTAAATAAAATGCACATAAATACATTTTAGAGAACGTAATTCCATTAGAACAAAACATTTTAAATTGGGAAGTAGTAGGTATTTTTTCCATTTATCAGCAGTGTGAGTCTTTACCCTGCAGCTCTGCAGCTGAAACCTGTAGCTGCTGCCTAAACCTGCAGAGCTGATGCAGAGTCTGGTGACACTGTGTGGAATCAGAAGGCACTGGGGGCTTTTGAAGTGGCTGCTGGACAACTGTTCCCTGAAATAATGTAATTTGTTCTGCTTGCTTGGTTTCCCTTTCTATTTCTGCTCTGGAATCGGGTGATCTTCACAGAGTAATGCACTAACCAAAAAAGGGTGGATTTAAAGGGTTTCTCTAATGGCAGCACTTTTTTTTTCCCCTGACAGCAGGGGATTAGGAGGTATGTGCAGCACCAGCCGTCTGTGGGTGGAGGGTAACTCCAGTAGGCTAGGCATCCTCCGAGGTTCCCTGGCAAATGTTGCCTTTTCTTTAGTGTTTTGTACCACTGTTTGGCTTCCCATTCATTAATTTCTGCTATTTATCTGGGACAAGAATCTCCTTGTAGTGTAAGATCTGTGTAAGTAGCAAGTTGCTGTATCTTACATGTTAGGAGCTGCGGATTCGGGAAACTATATGATAGTATAGTAAGCTGGTGGCAAAGTTGGTAAAACTTGTCAACTTTCACATGAAGTTTCCTTAGGACAATTATTCCTCCTTATTCATAGGAAAGTTTGCAGTTTTCTTTTGGATGATGTGCCTCAGTATATGCAGTATTTGACAGACTAAACTGTGTCCTTCACCTGACTCACGCATTAGTATAAAGAGTCCTGTTACTCTCCACCGTGTGTGCTGATGCTTAGTGACAGCTAGTTCTGTGTTTTCTTTACAAAATGTGCTCGGCTGTGTATTCAGTCCTCTCATCCGTGCTCAACACTTGAACCGTCTTTAAGGTTGTTGAACATTTGTGAAGAATCCCATTTGGCTTTCAAAGATTAAACAAATTGCTCTGTGAAAATACTGTGATACAGTTCATTTTCTAACCCTGATTCTTGAGAAAAAGACTAGTTCGCACCTGGCATAGCAAATGTCAACATTGATAAAAACTTTTTTATCATGTTTTAAGAAACCTACATATGTTCCTTTTTACATAGTAGATAGAAAGTTGAGTCCCATCTGTTCCTATTTGTCATGGCCAAATGTAAATCTGTTTAGACTGATGGTACTTGCTCAGCCAGGCTAAAACAAGTGAAAAAGATAGAGTTGGTAGGTGTTAAAAGGCTTTCCACTAGTTGCGTTCTTTTATTAGGTAAACTAATGTGAAGCAAAAATTACTATTCTCAAGACCAAATGGATCTGTTTCTCTGCTGATCTACCTAACAGTAGCGGTGCTTAGCATCAGCAGAAACCGCATGTTTCTGATACTCTCTACCTCAGGCTTCTTAAGGGAAGAAGGATTTGGCACTTGCTCATTATTTATAATGCTTTGAAAACACATGGGTGAAAACTGCCTGGCACATTGCTGCTTGGGAGCACGATGCCTACCTAACACATGCAGTGGTTTCCTCATGGATACCCGGTGACTGCAAACCCATCACTGCTCTTCATGATGTATGTGGCCTACTAATGCCTTTTTTTTTTTTTTTTTCTTTTATTTTTCACCCAAAAGCTCATTTCGTGTCATCCCTTCGGAGCCTTGTCAGTGCTAGTCTGTTTGCTCTACAGTTTCCAGCCGGTGTTATCGCTGCCTCAGCTGCACGGCTGGCGGGAGCTGCAGGAGCTGCAGCACGAGCAGGGTGCCGAAAGCCCTTGGCTGCTTTGCCTCTTTGCTCTACAAATCCGTAAGGAGCAGAGTTAACACAGCAGAAATTTGCCTTTGTCACTGCTTACATCATTGTATCTTCGGGTGGAGGACGGCTGGTCGTGGTGGTGGTAGGGAAATTCTGCGATTAAAAGGTTTGTGTAAAAATAGCACAGGAGTTTTCTGCATAGCTGTTGGAAGCCAGCGATAATCCTTCTGTGGCCTGTGTCATGGTTGCCAGGGAGGATTGGATACGGCCTCTTTCATGGCTTTCAACAATGCTCTTGTCAACAGTGCTTAACTGGATAAGGAGAGAGCTGAAGAGCCAAGCGAGGCACCACCTCCCCCCAAAAGGCATGGTCCTGTTGAACACATTTACTTCATATTGGGAAAAAAACAATCTTTTTTTTTTAGCCCTTTTTTAGGGAAAGAAGCTGTAAAAGCCCTGTGCTTCCCATAATAAAGGCTACCTTTTTGGAGCAGGGGGATTTTAGAATTTTTGCAAAACTAATGATCGTCAGAAAACAACTGGTTTTATAGGAAAAAAAATAAAGCCCCATGACATTTTAGCTTTTTAGCACTTTTAGATGATTGTGCTTATGGAAAATTGCAGTTCAAATCCACTCTGGAGTGTTATCAAAGAAAAAGGGAAAATTTCATTTAAGATGCATGTATTTTATAAACTTGAAGAGTTTGAAACAAAAAATAGTAAAGACTAAACATTATGTAATGGAACAATACCAATGTTAAAAGCACAGATAATGCCAAAGATTGAGTTTTCTTGTCACATTAATTTGTACATATTATTGAACTTCTGATTTTTTTCGGGGGATTAAGATTGTGATAATTTCAATATAAATCCTTTTGCCATTAGTCACTTTTATACTCACTGTATTACTTCCTTCTACCAATGAAATATTTATTTTCATTAAGCATCAGATAGTATTGTGAATTACTAGGTTAGTGTTTTCTGAAAACCATTCAAAATAACTACTTATGTAGGACAGACAGCAAACTGTCAGTTGCGATCGCTGAAATGTCTTTTCCAGCTTCCCAGGAAACTGGAATGTGGCTTGTAATATGGCTGTTACTAACCCTTTTTTTAACATTGTGTCTGTGACATTTACAAATATTTTTTCACCGGTAATAGTAATATGCAAAATATGAGAGCAAACAGCTCATTGGCACAGTGTCCTTGTGCTTATAGAATTTGTTTCCCTCTTCTCAGGCCATGTCATTTATACTGTTTAAACAATGTTGGACCTTTGCATTTTGTCTGTGTTTAATCTTAAAACAAATGTTTAAGAGTCAACCTTAACAAACATTACAAATTATATTGTCATGGTGATGATTTAGTTGTAAATATCCAGTTGCTGTAGGGCTTCAAAATCCCTGCATCTGCTGTTTGGAGTTTTGCTGTATTATGTTGCTGCGTGGATGCTGAGACTCAGATAAGCCTGAACCCTTGGAGAATTCGCTGGTATTTGAATCACAGGAGCTTTACTAATCTCCCCACTATGTTTCATTTTGGAATCTGTCTTTTCCTAAATGCCTCTGTCACATTTACATTAAAAATATGTTATATTACAGCTCTGCTGCTTTTGGCATTCTTTCTTATTATAGTGGGGATCCAAGATACACCTTTCTTTCTGTAGGGACAAATGCATTAGGACAAATGTAGTTCTCTGGATGTCTGAAAAAAAATACTTGTTTTCTTCACCAGTTTCTAAGTAGTGTTAAAGCTTATGTTACGTTACCTCTTCATTGCTTTACGTATATATTTATTTTTAAACCTGCCCTTATTTGTGGAAGCTAGTGTAGGCATGATATCATCAGCTGCATTTCTTGCTCGCTGTGTAATTGCATGACAGTTTCTGACATCTGTACTGATGACAGTACAGTATAAAAAAAATCTTTTGCATGAAAACAATAATTGTTTTGTTATTAGCTGCGATGTTAGATGGTAGTTTTTGTCCTGCGAATTGTTTCCAAGTGAGCTATTTTTAAGTTCAGTAGTGAGAGAAGGAACAGTATTTCCTCTGTATGTCTTCTGGTCATTTTCAGTTTTCTGAATCTGTTCACTTTGGCTTTCAGAGTCACTGTGCTTTGAAAAGTACTTGGGTTGTAAAATCTCATGAATGTTGGGCATAAAATTGCTCTTAGATTGCTGTGAAACAAGAAAAATATTAACTTTAGTTCTTCTGCATAGTGAGCTGCTGCATATTGTTTAAAGGAGTCTGACATTTCTGTGTAAAGCATCTCTGACCATAAAAGGGAATATATATCCAGATTCAGAACCCAGAAAAAGCCCTAGTGAATTGCTGTGTGTGAGAAGCCCTGTTTATGGTTTATTCTCCAGAAACCCATTCAACAGACATTGTGAAGCTGAAGCCAGAAGCATGTGCTGTGTGCAAAGCTTATGACTGGGGAAAAGGTTTGCATTATTATTATTATTTTCCCCATACATTCCCTGCTCCCAGCCCTGTGCTTTCCCAGCGCGCATGAGCCCTGCCTGTGGTGCAGAGGGCTGCGCGGTGCTGCAGGCACCGTCAGTGGGAGGAGATTCCCGTTGTTCCCTGCGGGGTGCTGCGGGCACCATCAATGGGAGGCGAGTGCCGTTGTTCCCTGCCTGCGCCTCTGTCTGTGCTTGAAGTCCCGCTGCCGCCGCTGGGTCCTGTGCTGTGGGAAGTCCTCTCCTCGGACCAGTTTCCGCGCGTTGTGGTGCGCTTGCGGTTGCCTGCAGACCAGCACGAGCTCATCTGCGGAGCACCCTGCTCCTGGTAGCTCAGCTTCCTTGGGATGTCTTTGCCCCCGCCGAGCACGGAGCGGTGGATGGTAGTTTTGCATGGTGCCTTTCCGCTGAAGTTTCTTCATGCTGCTCCTCTCTCTGTGCCAGTCCCCTCCGTGTCTCTCTACTGCCGCCCCAGTTGCTTTGTGTTCCCCGGCACGGTCTCCTCCGTTTGTGCGCTCCGTTGGTGTGGACCCTCTGTGCGCGGAGGGCGCTCCGGCGGCTGCCGCTCTGCTGCCCGTGCG
>VZSV01000155.1:848925-896425 GCA_013398735.1 Nothocercus julius
ATGTTTAAATATCGTAACAGCATGAAAATTCTCTAGCCATTTTTAAATCATAATCACTGCTGGGGTAATTTTTTTTAAAAGCCTTATGAAAGTTATCCCTTTTAGTGTATTTTTATTATTTTCAGGCTATTTTGTAAGCAAGCCATGTGATGATTTGTAGATGGAGTAGCTGACAGTTTTGTGCATTTCACAGAACAAACCATGTTGGAAGGGACTCTCTCCAGGCTCAGGCTCAGCCATATGGTCAATGGCTCTTGGTCAAGGATGTGGTCAATCCAGTTATTTTATCACAGGAAGCAATCAGGCTGGGCAGGCTGAATTACCAAGGGCTACGGGATAACCGTGCTGACTCCCCCCATCACCTTCTTCCCCTTCATGTGTCTGGAAATGTACTCCATGACTCTAAATATTTTCCCCTGGGATGTGAGCCGGCTCTCTGCCCCGAAGTTCTTGGATCATCTTCTTGGCAATTTTTAAAGATGGGCAAAAAATTCACCTTTCTCCAGCCTTCAGGAACCGACTTTGCCTGATCTCCGCAGCCTTTCGGAGGTGGCAGACTGTGCTGCGACACTGGCCAGCTCTCAGCACCTGTAGATGCTGTTCATATCCTGCCTTTTTGCGCTGGGGCTCAGTCCTGAGGAAGTGTTTAGCCAAGCCAGCTCCTGATATACGCGCTTGTTTTCCCAGTTATTGGGATGAACTGTCCTTGTGCTTGACGGGGTTCGGGCTGTGTGTGCTATTCTTCATTACTATGTCCCCAAATTCTTACTTCTGAATTGCAAATCCAGCTATACTTTTCTTCTGCTTGGCCCATACCAGCCTTATCACCTGGTTTTCCCCACTGCTGTATAGAAATCTCCGTGACTGGTGGCTGTGTTGTCCTTCTAGCAGATGTCAGGGAGGTTAAAGTCCCCCACAAAAGCCAGTGCCAGGGCTGTAGAGACTTCCGCGAGCTGTTTAAAGGAGATTTTGTCTACTTCCTTACCCTTAGTCAGTAACATGTTCCAACCATGGTGTCACCCTTAGTGGCCTCTCCTATGACCAGGACCCGCAAACTCTCACTGTGCTGGTTGTCCATCCTGTGGAGGAGCCCCAGGCATCCGAGACGCTTCTTCATATGGTGGCAGGTCCCTTTCCTCAACTTCCTTGCCTCTCTTTCCTGAGGAGCTGGTATCTGTCCATTGCATCACTCCAGTCAGGCTAACTGACCTGCTGTGTTTCACTTATTCTGGTGAGGTTGTAATTTCTGGCACCATGTACCTTTCTTGTTCCTTCTGCTTTTTTTCCCAGGCTCCATTCATTTGGGTGTATATGCTTGAGGTATGTAGTAGCACTAGGGGTTTCATGGCAAAAAAAATAGAGTTTAGCTTATATAATATTTGTATTCTTCATAGTACTCAAAATTGAGCAGGCCTGGGAAAAGTTTCTTACCTTCTTGTTTGCTAGAGGACATGTGCTGCATAATGAAAAGCAAGCCCAAAATAAAGAAACAGAAGCGTATCAGAAAGCACTTTCATGAGAAAGGCTCTTCAGATTTTTTTTGCCGATTTTTACAGAAGGAAGGGATCACAGGTACTGGAAGGAATTTCCTTCTTAATTTTATTTGGTTTATTATATAACCATTACTGTTACAACAACATGTAACAATACTTTAACAAAAAAAGATCAGAATCAACACAAAACAGCTGATGAAATTGACTGAGATATAACTGAGTAACTGTAGTTTTGTTAGTTTGGATTGAACACCCATCCGGGAAAATCCACTAGGAAATTTATACATAGTACAGAATTAGATTCACTTGCTAGATTAGATTTATTAGTAAAAAAAAAGATGAAGTTCTCCTCTTTCATGGAGAAATAGTCATGCTATAGTGAGAAACTCAGCCTGTAATCACATAATGCCTTCCCGTTCCATCTTTTGGGAATTCGGAGTGTCAGCAAATGTGTCTTGTTAGTGCAGTGATTAAAAAAGTGGTTGTGGTGTTCGGTAAAGTTCAAGGCGCTTTGTAATATCTCTGCAGAGGTGTTACTCATTTTTTTTCCCCCCAGATCTCCACAATGAACAGCACCACAGCTTGATCTTTATGCTTTTTTTTTTCCAAGAAATGGAGTAAAACGAAGTAAATATTTCAAAGAAAGAGCTTTGTTGCTGACCTATGAGTTGCAGGCGGCTGTTCACAGGACAGAAATAGCAGACTGGTGAAAGGTGGCTAGAGAAGAAACCTTCCCTCCTCTCTCTTCTGTTCGTAGTCTGTGCCAAAAGCCATTCAAGATTGGATCTTAGTTCTCCTTCTGTAAGCTTTTATTGTTTTTCCAGGCAGAACTTCTTACTCCTCTACACTGAGGATGCCAAGTTTTAATAAACACATTCATGCACTCATCACTATCAGCAAATACCTTGACATGAAAGCTGTTTGTTTAATGGTACTAATAAAAAAGTCTTTGTCAAGTGAACCAGTTTCAGAGGTTGTACAGTGAATTTAATCATTTAATCAGAAAGCAAATGTTGAGCATGACTACTTTTTTTCCTAGAAGCATCTAGAACACGTAAGAAATCTTCTGGGCTACACATTTGTTCTTCCCGCAGACAAGCTGGTTGGCGTTGTGCCTTGCAACGATCTCAGTTTTACAGCTCTCTCCTTCAGTTTGCCCCCTCCCAGCCCTCCTCTGCATATCCACATTACAAAATCAAAGTTGGCATGAGCATGGGTTGCATAAATGAATCCCTATGTCTTCAAATAGGTTTAGTGCTCTCTAATCTAGTTTGCCAATATTAAAATATTCCTATGGTTTTCAGGTATTAAGTTACTAGCTTTCTCAAAAAAGATGCCTTTACTCTCACAGCACAAGCTTTTCTGAACAAGACAGTCAAATTAAATGCCATATGATACTGCTCCTATTGTGGACTGCATGGTGAAGACCTGAGAGGTAGAATCATAGATTCATAGAATCATATTCAAGGTAGCACCTTGAATAAATAACTCAGTATTGAGGTATTCCTTAAATGAATTTTGATTGAAATTTCTCATTGGAAGGATCCAGTGAAGAATGAATTCTCAGGCTTTGCAGTTATCAAGTCGTAACAAGGCCTGGTTTTCCATTTCAGGGAGTGTTGGAAGATAAGGTGACTAAGTGTAAAGTCATATTCCAACCTCTTTAACTATTCAGCTCTAGAAATGTTTTTCCCATCTTTTATTTGCCATAAAACACAGAGTGGTAAATGCTCTACAAATATAGCTACTTTAAACCTCTGAGCTAACCATAGAACTATACATATATACAACTGTAATTTGTAAAAGGAAAAAAGCCTCCAGTGTCACAGCTTTGCAACATCAATAGCAAAATTACAATGACTGAGTTTTAATTTATTATGAATTCATTAAATACACTTGCATGACAATCTAATAAAAAGTAAAGGTGTATACTTTTAGTAAAGACCTGAAATTCAAAGCTGAGCATTGTAACACATCCTGTTACTGACAGTAGAATTCCTAGGTGTCTCTTACACAGTGCACCAGGATACCTTTGACTGCTAAATTATGGCTTGAAAGTCATCTGCTTTGTGAATTTTTTCCTGTTTAATGTTTTTCATTGATCAGTGAAGTCAGTTCAGTTAGTTAAAACTATTTCTATCACTAATGACAGAGAAAGTGGCAGTTCAGTGATAGTCTTAAACATAGAGTTTGATTTTATCTATTTGAGATAGTAAGAAGACCTCTGTTTTCTGTAATGTGTTATTTAAGTAAAAGTTCAAGACACCCTCCTGAAACATCAGTCTTGCAAAGTGAAGTGAGCAGTGCTGCTTTTGGGCAAATGGCTTGCAAGTGGGGCCGTAAAGTGTGCCTTGTACCATTTTATAGTTTCCCTGTATATGTTATTATAGTAATGCACAGGTTTGTGCATTAACTACTGAATTCTAACAGTGCCCATTAAAAGTGTTGCCATGCCAATACAGGTCTAGATGAGTGGAATATAAGATTTGCAATACTTAATGGATCAGGCAAACACTGAGGGTTAATAACCCTACCTCTATTTATGGCTAGCATTTATAGTCTATCTAAAAGCTATGTCCTTGTTATACACTAACTGGTATTAGGAAAAAAAATGCATTCTTCCATATCTGAACAGGTGGTCAGCTTTTATTGTATATTTGATAGTATCTGTTTATTTTACCTTATTACAGATGACAGAGCTACAAATACTGTTACGAGCTATAGAAAATTACCATGTTCCCTGAGCGGCACTCCTTATTTTCATTGCGTGAATAAGATGACGCATTCCTGAGTCTAACTGAAGTTATTTGCTTGTGTTTTGTTCCCCTTGTTGATTGCCCAAGAGGCATGGGTGACTTCCTGAAACAGAAAATATCAACTGGTTTTAGTAAGTGTGAGCATTAGGTGTGTAAGAAAGTGTAGTTTATGTTTGGTCTGTGTTTTATACATATTAATACATATATACATATTTGTTAAAAATGAACTTCATTCAGTAGCTCATCTCTCTTCCCTGTGTCTGTTCTCATTTTTCTAAGAACGTGTTTAGATTTTCATTTTTAGTAAGTTCATAGTTATACTTTCTGTTAAATTGGATTGTGGTAGTATTTCCTGTGCTTCTGGTTTAATGGTTACAAAACTAGAATATGAAAGGCAAAGAAAATCAAAATCCTTATAATGAGAATTTGACTGTGGGGTGCCAGCATTTATTTGTAATTATTTTATAAACAACTATAAAAAAAGAATGGCCAAATTGAATATGCCTTTTAAAAATACTGACTACTGTCAAATTTTTATTGTACTGTATTGTGTCATATTTTATTACACTGTAGCTGTTCCTGTGACTGACTCAGTGATGTTATATTTCTTGGTGCAGACTGCCACATTTTTATTCTTTTTCACTACGAATAGGAGCTTGGATTAAAGTAATGTGTTATTGTAGATTAGTTTTGTAGAAGGTATATTGGCTGTAGTACATTAGAGTATGTTATCTTCTTTGGGATCAGTTAATAGTTAATTGCTATTTTGAAGTTGTCGTTTTATTGACATAGTCAAAAATTTAATGCATTTAAATATGCACCATCTTTATATATATATATATATATATATATATATAATCATTGCTAGATTTCATAATCATGAAGGGAAATGCAAGTTCCTACAGAAAAGCAGTTTACTCTGGAAAAGAGAATGTTAAACTTGTTCTTCAGAGACTATTAATCCATTGATCTGTGGGGGGAATTACTATTTAATATTAAAGTTACAGAAAGTATGTGTAGATGTTGAAGAGTATATTCAAAAATATTATAAAACTCTGGACTTGGAAAGTTGGTACATACTAATATCTTCAGTAACCTGTAACATGTTAAATATATTACTTAGTACAGTGCTATATGTACTGTGCCTCACTGTTTTTTACATGAGGAGAGATGAAAATCTTTTGGCTAAAGTATATGGTTTGGAAACACATGTAGCTTTATTTTGTTTTCTGCTAAGATTAGTTAATATTAGTTAGTGTTTTTGCCTGTTAAAAGATGCAATGTAGGTCTGTATCAGTATATGAAAAATGGTCTTGCAGCAAGGAAAAGGCTGCTGTGTGAGTGTACTGGGAAGGTACTGTATGCACAAGCATTATAGTTCAAAAGGAAGTCTGTTAAGGAAAGTGCTGTTAGGTTATCCTAATGATTAAGTAACTAGATCTCCTGATTGTAAAGGTAAGAAAGAATATGTGTTTTCAATTGTGAAAGCATTTCTTCCAGGCCTGGATCATGATGATGTATTTTTCTGCTGTGGTTTTGAAGAGGTTAATTTAAACAAATGAAATGGTTTAGAAAGTATTGTTCTCTTAGAAAGTATTTGACAATTATTTACAGAAAACCAGGCAGATGGAGAGATTGACACTACAGGCATGATCTGAGGCAGTTGGGGGTTTGTAAACTTGTGAAAAGCAGATATTCATATTGAATATTTCATTGTTTAAAAAAATCTTTTTCTCCCAGAGTTAATCATTGTTCCTTTAGGGTGAAAAGCTTCTTTGTTCTAAAAATGCTATAAAACGTCCATATTGATTATTGTTCATGGATTTTGAAACAAAGAGTTGCAGAAATGCTGTATTCACACGCAAGAAAGGACGGAAAAAGACCATTTAGCCTCTTGTGCCACAGGAATCACCATCTTGGTTCTGCTTTTCTTGTTGTCATTAGAATGACAAAATTCTCAAGTTCTGTGTCCTTTGAACTGCAATATTCCTGCTCCCTATTTCTAGAGCTCTGGGGAATGGAACCCCAATAGTAGATCTATTATTTAATTAATAGTAGATCTATATTTAGATCCCCAATAGTAAAATCTCAGGCCATCTAAAAGCTATCCTTAAAAGATGGAGAGAACTGGTGTGTTTTTAAAGACATGGCTTTTAGCTCTTAAAATATGTTGCATCTTTTTTTTTTTTTTTTTTTCTTCTCTTTCTTTCCTCATACATGAAGCTGCAAGAAGTAAATATTAAAAGAAGTCCTTACAGCCTGCCCTCATTTGGTAGCTACCTAGCAGAGGACATTGGTTGTGGAGTTTCCTGCAGTAATTGTAGGCCTACTGCTGGGTGATTCATCTCTGTATACTTAGAAGACAGAGGAAGAAGACAAGGAAAGCTTGGTAGAGCGCTTCAGTTTACTGCAGTTGACATCCTTACTAAAAAATGTTATGATAAAAAAAAGACAAGGCTTACAACATATCTATTACATTTTCTTCGGTTTTCTTTATATGCAGTAGTGAGAAAATTGGACATGATTGAATATAGAGCTGTAGAATGTTGGTATTCAATAAATACACATTTCACAGAAGAATGATTGTAAGAAGACTTTTATCTCATTTTAGAAAGTTCTTCTTGTCTCCATGTTTTCCTGCAATGCACAAATTTCACATGTGTTTGTGATGCATTCAGTTTAAGAAAAGCAATGCTACTGGACCAGGTTTCATTCTTTGTTTACAGTTTCTTTTCACCTAGGTTTTCTTCCATTTCTTCCTTGAATGCAATTTTATTTTCCTCTTAAGCCACTTGTATTCATGAAGCATCTGAATCCACAAGGCATGGTGCATCCTCAGCTTCTACTGAAGTCAAGAGTAGCTGAAAAACTTTTAATCTTTTCAGAAATTACATCAAGTTTAAAGGTAACATCGTGGAATATATTTAAGAGTTGTCTTCTTGTGTTTTCTTGATTGTGCAGGTTTTAAGATTAAGCTGCAAGTTCTTGTTCAGTGGGAATGGTAATGGCAGAAAAGAGCATCAAGCAGCGTTTCCCTTTCTGTGTCATGTACTCCCCTGAGGCAGGTCGTTCAATGTTCATTGCGTGTGTCTATTAAGCATTAATTCTTTAACTGTATTTTAGTGAGAGAGAGCAATATGGTATGTTTCAATGCAAAAATCCTAATTCCTACAAAAACATATGGCATAGAATTATCTACTTAAGGATGGAACAATTTGGTAATAATTTGGTAGAGTGACATCTGCACAATAAAATAAGATGCTGATCACACTGGAAAAGTGAATGGAAAAGTTTTATTTTAACTATTCTGATATCATCAGAAAGGCATTATCATTCCTCCATGGAATGTTAAAATTTAATGATCTAATTTGGTCTTATCACATGTAATATAAATAAAAAATAACGCTATTAAGTATTCAAAGACCTATGCTGAACACAAAACTTTTAAGTCCTATATTCTAGAGTTTGGACTTTAAACACTTTTACTTGTTTAGTAAGGAATAAGGAAAAGTTATTAGGAGAAAAATAAAAATTACTTGGTCATTTCCGTATTTTAATGAAGTTGTTTACGCTGAGCTTCTAATCTCTGCATTCTTTATTTTCTTCTCCTGTTGGTCTGGCAAACAAGTTAGAAAGATATGTAATTTTATATTTTAGCTTTCAGGGGTAATCATGTTAAAACAAACACATAATTACAGTTTTCCCCGAGATCAGATGAGAATGATGATTCTTGGAGGGCAACATGAAGTGTATTTTGTCTTTTGTTCTGTGTTTCTAAAGTTAGTTTTCCCACTTCAATTTACTGTGTCAAACAGCCAAGGAAAATGGCTTTTGCATTTCTTAATGGACAGCTATTGTTCTTCGTATATTTTTTTCTGAAGGTAGAACATATTTCTGTGCATTTGCTTTGTGACAGTTAATAGATCACAATGGGAAGGCTCTTTTCAAAGACATCAATATAAGAGCTGCTTTTACAGATTTCCTTTTACACACCTATATTAATAACTTTTTTTTTTCTTAACAGTATAAAACATATAGATGTGGTTCTTGGCATCAGGAATATAATCAGGTTGAGGCTGAATTATCTTAGATTGGTCTTTTCCCCCTCTCAGTCTAAGGAACTGACACCAGATCATTTTTGGTAAATTTCAGGATAGATGGAAGACTGGACCAAACATCTTTTGAGAGTGTATGGGATTTTTGAAAATGAAAACTGAGTTGAATTAGAAAAGCTTTTCACTCTTTGGGCATGTTCTGTCACAGTAATAGATTTTCACAGATTTAAAAACAAAGAGCATACAATACAATACCATTTGTTGGCTCTGTTATCTCTCTGCCTAATACAGAACTGCTGCTCAGACTTTTCTGAAGGAAAAATATCTAACATACTCCTTTGCACTTGATGTAAACAGGATACTTTTCTAAAGGTAAAGCCTTTAAATTCCAATAGTAGTTTTATTTATTTAAGATGGAATACTTTGTTTCAAAATTCAATAAAATCGGTAAAATAGTATCTTTTAGTGCTTATAAATAAGAATCTCAAAAATGTCAACCTCGAATGGCAAAGTCTTGTGTCTATCTGATCAAGCCAAACATTATTAAGAAAGTATCAGCATCAGAAATGCAGTGTTTAATTTTTTGTGCTCACTCAAAATCCCTGGCTAAAAACATTTGTATATAATATCCTAGATGAGCTGATTATGAAGAGATCAAGCTGATTACTTGATTGTCATGAAATCACCAAGGAACCTCTCTTAATGAACTATTTATCCTAAATTTGGGGCCCAGTCTGCAAAAAGCTAGCTTGATTTTATTTTTCTGCAGAAGTTTTAGTAGTTTAATAGAGAGTAGGACTTTATCACCTGACAATGTTCTGGGGAAAATATCCCCAATCATATGACGTGAGAATGCAACAAGAAGTGCATCCTACTGTCGCTCTCTCACAAGGAGAATCCTGATCCTTTGTCAATAAATAGGGAACAATACCAATACGAATTCAAATTCTTAAAGTAATTTAGAAAGTATTTATTGAAGGAAGGCACATAGGTCTTAGATTTTTTTAGCTTGTACTGCTCCTCCTCTCCAAATGAATAGGGCTAAATTGATACATTTTATTTATTTCATGCTGTTTAATTAAAGAAAATAGAAGGGAAAAACTGAAATAAGCATGCTCTTTCAAAACAGCAAAGATGCTTCTTGAAACTCCTAACTACAAATAAATGGTTAGTCCTTAGTAACACTGCTGAGAAGTTCTTCCTACTGAGGCATGCAAAACCCTAGATAGAGAATGAAGCTTTCCATTTTTCACTTAGATAGCCTTTTGACATGTCCATGTTAGGAAGGTGTTTTAATAGCTTTGCTGATTAATAAGTATGTCTACTTTCATGTAGATTTAAAAATAGTAAAGCGTAGTGAAGAGGGAAGGCAGGTCATGGTATCAGCACACTTGGCATGTCAAGAATCATTGGTGGCTGCTTTCTAATGAAGACAAATTCATTTTGAGCGTTCTTCCTCAAAAGCACCTGAGGCAGCTTAATTGTGGTGGTGTATTTTTTTGAGGGCGTTAAACAGGTTTACAATGCAGTCATCTAGTGAAGACACTAATGAGACTTCTATGTTTTGCAGCCACACAGAATGTCTTTGGCAATATCAACTTTCCAGCTTCTCCTGCTCCTCCAGATAACCAGAAGATCTTGTACATTAGGAGTATGGGAGAAAGACCGTGCATGTATATGGCCGTATCATGTTTTAGATAGCTCCTTGGCTTTTGATCCTTCTACTTACCTTTTTTTTTAAGATGCGCAGTAATATATGTGAATAGTACTGTGCAATACCAAACTGTTTTTTGTGTGTTTTGTATTTACTGGGGAGCAAAACACATTCCTGCTCAACTAATGTGCTATGAAGTCCATCTCAAAATCAAAACCTCTTAACTGTGTATAATTTGAATTGGTGTTGTGGTCTTTGATACTACCAGACATTTGCTGAAACAAAAACACGGAAAGTAATATTGGTACACATAAATATTTTTCCATTTCGTATCTAGTTGTAAGACTCCATGCCTAGCACTGAGCTGTATATACCAACTGGCTATTCATTCTCACCTGTTTAAGACTGAGTGGTATGCAGTTTTCTGCAAGTATCATACTCTCTTGTGGAGTCTTGGGAGTATGAAGAAACTAAAGGCATTTTATACAGCTGTAGAATTAACGTGCTCTGCTTTTGCTGTCCCATGAAGAGCTTTGCTACCACTAAAATGGAATTGTTAGAGCATTTTAGGGAATGTCCCTGCCTTACCCATTGTAGCCAGCATATGGACCATAATCACTGGGATAATATAAACACTTAGTTAAATAGTTAAGTAATGTTGATTTTCTGAAATGTAGACATGGTAAATTACCTGTTGGTCATGGTCTCCTGGCAAGGCATTATCGTTCTTTCAGAAACCTTAAGCTAGACAAACAGAAAGATCTGTCAAGATCATTGTGCCTTCATCTTCTTCGAACATTACGTTTTTTGTTTGTTTGTTTGTTTTTAATTAGGAGTTTAAATTGAACACAAGCTCAGTTTACACCGAGCATTTCTTTTTTGTCTTTCATGTATGTTAGCTGAAAAGTCCTATTTTCCGGTAATGGGTTCAATTTTCCATGACTATTGGCAGATGTTTCTCTCGGATCTTTAATGACAATGATGTATTTGTTGATAACCTAGTACTTGCTAGAAGGAGCTTTACTTCGCATCATTGAATCTGTTTTTCTGTATGAGAGCCTCAGTCAACAGAAAGATACTGCGTTTCTTCAAAAAAATGTCTAGGGGTAGTTTCAGCATTTTTTGAATGCATATTTCATGCTTTGACTTTTCTTTTGGTTTAACTACTCTTTCCTCTTTGCTACAAGTTAAATATATAATGCTCGGCTTACAGTCTTCTGGTGCTCATATTTTTACAAGTGGTATATTTGAGTAATTTTAATAGTTGAGTCCAGTGTTCCAATATACCAACCAGTTGAGATGGAAGTATATTCCATTCTTTTGATACCGTTGCTATTTTAAGGCTCAGTTTGACTTTTTAGTACTCTGCTAGGAACACTTGCGGCTCTTGTTTCACAGGCTCAAACTCAAGATGGTTTATAGCAATACCATTATGCCTGTGTCACAGTCTGTGTTGATAAATGAACAAGAAAGTTTTCTACAGCTTTAGAGGAAAAGTCGTAGTGTGTTCTGCAGTTTCTGTAATTTTCTGTCTCACTTCTCCCCAACTTTGGCAAATCCAGAAAACCTGAATCACAAATATTTGGTTCTCAAATGCCATTTTAATATAAACCAACAAAGTAGTTGGAAAAAAAAACAACAACTCCCCCCCCCAGCATGCTAGGGTATTGTTACGAGATTTGCGGAACAGTCCATGTTGATAACAGACATGACTCTGTGAATAAGGGTAAGTTTCAAGCAAATCTAGGATCCCAAGTTTTTTCTTTTTTCTTTTTTTTTTTAACAATATCACTTCACAGTTAGAGAGGTTATTTGAGGCAGAAGTGCTCATGCTGTAGAACTCCCACAAAGTTAAGGAACATCCTTTTTGCTTCTCAGTAACAAAACTTTTATTGTTAACAGAGAGCAAAGTCTAAGCACTTTAATATTTTACTTAGTATTTTGGTATAGTTAGCACCATAACATTAAGGTGTTCATAAATAAGTATAAAACATGTAATTCTCATCTGGAAGCAGTTTCTTCTGCTTAACTGTAATCAAACTGTGGGGTGCTTCATGTTCTGGTAAAATTCCGAGAATTTCAAGTGGCCAGAAAATGATTTAATCAGAAGAGATACATCAAGTATATCAGGAAATCTTGTTTATTATATATCATTGTTAAATAAATAAAGTTTTCATTATTGATAAAGGCTGAAGTTTTAGAAAAGTCAAATATATGGAAAAAAAACAACTGAAAGTTCTGCATTCACCAGATATTTAATACGGGAAAGCTTTAATAGCTTACTGTTTTCAAAGGCTGAACAATGCCATAGAATTTCCAGCTTTCCCCTTTAAAATGTACTTGCAGCCACAAGTAATATACAAATAGTAATACACAAATAATACTATGTTACGTAGTAATCCTGTTCCTGCTTGGTTCAAATCACTTCTGTGTCCTTAACTGAGTAAAATATATCACTGTTTTTTTTTAATTCATGGTAGCTTTGTTGTGTCCAAAAAATTGAAAAAAGGTTTTTATCGCATTAACAGAACAACTAATTAATTAACAGTATAGGAAAATGTCTGGTAGTAAGACAGGAGAGTCATACCCTGCAATTCTGATTTCAGGTTCAGCTTACGTCTGTTAGGTCTTGGAGGGGAATGCAAAATTATCAGGGAGAGATGTGAATTAAAACCTGGATAAAAATGACCTGGGAGTTACTGAGGATGAAATTCAACATATAATTAATCAAGCATTTGCTCTTCTGACTTGAAGAGACTTTAAGGTAGATGTTTGTGGTGAGGTGGTGATGCAGTTCAGGCCACGCTGAATATACTAAAATGTGTTCGTTGGGTGGATTTTGTTTACATTGCTTCTGAAGGGTTGCTGATGTTTTTTTAGGAGCGTTGAAAGTTGAAGGTACTTCTTTATCACCATACTCTATTTCTTCACTAGGATTTAAATGTTAGTAGAGCACTTTATACCTCTTGTCTATTTTCTTTCCATCTTTTTTTTAAATGATAAACTAAATCAATGAATAGCTGCAAATCATTTGAAATTTCTTTTTTTTTTTTTTTTAAAATTACATGTTGGAATCATATCATGATTTTCCTTCTGCCCTGTGTTTTTTGATTCTCTGTAATAGTATTGGAGCTGTCAAAGAGAATCATGAAAAAATGTTATTTTAAGAACTCTAGGAAAATCATTCTCTTTTCTTCAGTTCAGAAATAAGTTACGCTTGGAGTATGGAACTGAAAATGTCTTCTAGTCTCAGTTCTGACTGTGGCTTGCCTAGTGACCTTGAGAAAAAAGGCATTTCTATGCTCTGGTTTATTCCTTTCAGTTGTCATAAAAAAAAAAAAAATCAATATTTGCAAAGTATTTTGAAATTCCTGGAATTAAATTATATAGTCAGATTTTTTCATTGTCTGTTGGGAGGCATATAGATTTGCTAAATATTATTCGGCTACACTGAGCAAGAGTACAAAAGACTTGTCTTTGGGAAACATAAACTGGATTTAAAAATTGGATGTGGTGAAAAATAATTCAGTATTATTGACAGGCTTGAATGAATCCACGCAAGTGTTAATTCTTTCAATTAAGAGTTACACCTAAAATTTGGAATCATGTGGTTATTGAAATAACAAGCAACAAAAATGTCTCTATGACTTAGCCTGGAATTTGACATAGCGCTTGAATATGATAGGAAGTTTACACCAGTAATTAATTTTGAGCTTCTAATCTTGAAAAAACAGGGCAAGCTATGAAAAATGTTTATCACCTACCTTAAAGAAACTTAATGAATACAGTGCTGTTTTACATGCTTTGCGTAAGACTCAAACACACCTTTTCTCTCTAGAATTTTATTGCTTGCCTCAGGCAGAAGTCAGTATATACTGCAGTTTACCATTGACATCATTAATTTTCTCTTTCTAAAGTCCCATAGCACAGTGTTCCTAATATCAAAAGATGAAATCTGTGTCTTGATCATGACATTTTAGAACATCTTGAAAATGTTTAGAGAAAAATATGTCCACTTTTAAGGAGTAATTTATTATTTTGTCAACCCCACTGTATCCTGTTTTCATAAGCAACATTCTGGAATGTTCAGTAGTGTTGAAACAGTACATGGGTCTAACTGTATCTAATTTTCAACACAATCCATTTGTGAGCTGTGTTGGTTGTAAATGCAGGTATAATTTTTAAACATAGCAGACAGATTTCGAGCCTTGTAAAGCACAAAATGTAATGAAAAAAAGTGTGCATAGCTATACTTTTCTACTTGTGTTACTGTGAATATATATATAATACATATATATATGTGTATAAATATACTGGTACACAGTATATATATATGTGTGGTATATATATATACACACTGATAAACAGGGTATTTTTTTCTCACTTCAGGAGACATTTTAAAATTGGTTAATTCTATTCAGCTTCTGCACTAGGATGAATATTAGTTTCTTGACACTAAATTCTAACTTCACAGAGACAGAATCTTCGTGATTTTTTAAAACACAGGCATTACAAGATAATCTAAGTTAAGGAACAAACCCCTTCATCTTCTGGATCTCAGGAAATGCAGTTGAAATGTACAGATTGCATACATGGGATAGGTAGCGAAGGAGATGAAGGGCACAGTGAGTTCATTAGACTCTCAGCAGAGAGATAGAGACTTTAGGCAAATGGAATCCGTGAATAGGTATCAGGGATAGAAGAAGAACTGACTCTGAGCAAAAAGAAGAGAAGAATTTTGAACAGAATTTTGGATGAAGAATGAATTTTCCTACACTCGAGTTGGCAGGGGTATTCTTTTCTCACTATAACAAACACGGCAATGTCTATTGCAAGAATCCTGCTTTTTTTTGCCTAAAATTACCAGCAAATAGGTGTCAACATTTGAAAAGTGAGAATGCTGCCCTGTATATCTGTTACTGTGTGATGACAACCTAAACTTCGAGTTCAAGAGCTGTAAAATTACCCCATGTGTGCATAAAGCCTCTTCTCTCCTCTTGCTGTCCTTAGATGATGTTTCTCTTTTTATCTTGTCTCTGGGACATGTCTTTGATGACATTCATGTATAGATTGATGTCAGACTGCATTTTGAATTTTATCAGTATTCTCACGTGCACCACTTACTCTTAATTCAGTGATCTTTGGGTCATACCAACTAGGAAATAACATAAATAAAGGGGTACCAGTAGGATAAAGGGAAGGCAGGGTTGAGAGGCAAGGCATTTAGGAAAAAACAGGTTTCCTTCAACTGTTCCCTATCACCCAGTGTTTCTATTATCAGCCTCTCAGTGATGCTTTAGAGGAAAAATGGCCATTTTTGAAGCGGCACCTAGCATTGAAGGAATCAAGTCTACATTTTTATTTATTTATTTATTTTTTAATATAAATGCAGTCCTTTTGCAGGGGGATATATAGGTGGCATTTTGTGTAAGTGGAAAATAAATTGGAAATAGGATTCAAGAAAAAATATATTTTTGGAAATACACTTTAAATATTAGACTACATTTTAAATATTGCAGAATATTTGCTTATGCATATATGAATACAAATAAGTAATTTATTGGAAATATTTTGCCCTAGTATGCACTTAAAACATCATGGAATATATAAAAGAGTACTGTTTACCATCCTTTTTCTTTTCTTTTCTTTCTTTTTTTTTTTTTTTTTTTTAATATGACTACTTGTGTCAGGGAACTGAGTGTACTCTGACTTTTATTGAAAGAGCACTTGCTTTATTGAAGCTTGCATAGATGGATAACTGATATCAAAGGTTTCTGCAACAGTGCCTACAAGTTGCCAGAAGGTCAGTGTGCAGATAGATCACTGCCTGATTCTATAGCAAAGAACAGTTATTGTTGCTATGATTTATTAAATTCTGTTCTTCTGTAAACAGTACCTATCAAGCACTAGTTCTACACGTAATCTGCAAGAAATAGGTCCAGTTCTAGTACCTTTAGAAAGAAGTTTATCAAAATGTGCCTTTACATTTTTAAAACTTTTTTTTTGAGTATTGCATGAAAACTGAATAAAGTAAGTGAAATAACCTTTAAGAACTGCATTTGCTGTTGAGTTGGAAGAGTATATAAATTACTGTATATGTCTCTCTCCAGTAAAAGTATCATTGCCTCTCTGTGTAAATGTATCATTGCCCTCAAAGCTTTAATCATTATAGACAGGTGGAGAGTTATGTGAATTAGCAATGACGAGATCATTTTTAGAGAATCCTTTTTGTATCTCCTCTCCTATTGTATTAATGTAACATGCAAAGACTGCTACCAATCCTATGCTTTCCTCCTTCTGCTAATTTTATTATTTTTTTCCGAATATCCATTCTCTATTTACACAAAAGAGAATTTCTGAAGATTTCTTGACTGCTGTACTTTCATTTGGTGTCCCAAAGCTGTATAAAGAAAGATTTTTATGTACAGTGTGCGTCATGATTCAAGTATCTGTCTTTTTTTATTTCTGGAACACTTACTTAAAGGAGGGACACTGAAAAGAAAAAAGTTGTCTAACAAAGATAATTTCTCTAAGAAATTATCCTCCCTACCTAAGAGTCAAATAGTAATATAAACTGCCTATATGCTTTCCGTTATAAGATATGAAACTCTGTACAGAGTTATTAATTTTTTTTTATTCATTTAAAAATCTAGTGATTCTTTCTGGTGAAAGAGTTTAATATTAATGATAAAGTGTTAGTCAGACCCGTAAGACTTGTACTTCATTCTTAATTTATAAAATGTTATTCAAGAACAGCTTTTAAATAGTAACATCGATGTCAGCACATCAAAATATTTCAGGTCAAAAGATTAACTGTACCTTTACCTCAGTGAAGTGAAATAGTGAGCGAAAAACTAATTATTTTTAGAGATGTGTAAGTATATATCTAAAATGCATAGTTCTGTAAAATTGGTGTTTTCCTTTCTATTTTTGAGAACCAAAGCACAAAATGTGAAGAATTTCACATTTAATACAAAATCTGTATTATTTCTTCACAAATAATGTATGTCTTAAAAAATTCTTTCAAACAAGAATTATCTTCTAGGCAATTTTCTGTTGTTACCAATATATCTCATGTTTAGTTACACCAATTAATTAAAGTAACTGAAACTTTCTTTTTTTTCCAATTCATTACAATACATTGCAGCTGCTAATAAATGTTATTAGAATTACTTCCCCACAAGCTATATCCTTATACTAGGGAAAAAAAAAAAAAATGATGATGATGATGATCATAATAACATCAGAGAATTGTGATGTAGTTTTATTCCCATAAGCATTTTGATTGTCAAACTGGTCTTTAATTGAAGACCATGTTTCGGCCTAAATCTACTATATACAGAAGAAAAATCCATCCACTGCATAGGTTATAATGTTTATCTGTCCCAACATTAGTTTTTTTTTACAGATTTTTTTATAAGTGAAGATAATATGTTACTAGTAAATAGCAGTTTATCCGTAGACAGGCTTGTGTTATGTGGGCAGTTATACCCAGCACTCGCTCACCTTTTTCAGTAGCTTTCACCAGGATGTTCTAAGCTTATTCATTTCGTAATTTTCCAGTGAGTCTGCCTGTGAGAGTGCTGTTAGCTGATGGGGATTACTCTCATGGTGTGAACAGTGGTCGATCTGGGACAGATTACATTTATATATTTGTTGGCGTGGGTTATCATTCTGTCTTTTTATTAAAAAGTGGCTTTTAATTTTTCTGATTGTACTGAGTATTTGATTGTACTATCAGACAACTTTGTTTTTGCATTTGCTGTTAAAAATGTGAGGAATCTAAAATTATTGTGATCTGTGAAAACATTGTCTGAGTGTTTTAGTAGAAAGCCACATACATTTTTGCATATCTCCCCAGAGGCCTCTTCAACAGAATTACACTGTTTTGCCTCTGAGAGGGAGGCTTTCAGTAACTTTTCTGTTAGAAGCAGGAAGCAATGTAACTGTCAGCTATAAGTCAGTCAAATGAGAAATGAAGAAAAAAACATGAAAAAACATCACCACCCTGAAGAATATTCCTCCTCATCATTTATCAAAACAGCATATTTTTTCTTGGCACATTTTAGGGAAAATGAGCAAGATAGTTTTCAGAATGTGTCTACTTTCGTTGTCTAATAAGATACTTTCAGGTGCTTCCAACCTTTACTTTGGAATATTCTCTGTCTTTAGTGACTAGAAACTTAAGTCTTCTGTATTTTTGAGCAAGCCAAGGTGTTGTGTGTGTTATTTCTCCTTTACCTTTTACTCAGAAATATGTGTTTGTTATAGTTTTAAAACTTCCTACTATCCAGAATTATCTCCAAAGCATTTTTGCTGCTGTTCATTGTTACTGATCAATGATTCTCTGAATGAGAGACATTATTCTGAATAATGTAAAATTTTTTAGAGTGTGTGTGTGTGTGTGTGTGTGTGTATGTACACACATATATAGGTCTTGCTTGAGGAGAGAATATTCCAAAACCACCTGGATGCCACCCTGTGCCATGCACTCTAGGTGTCCCTGCTTGAGCAGGGGGGTTGCACTAGGTCATCTCTAGAGGTCCCTTCCAACCTCAACCATGACAGAGCAGTTTTTCACATGTAGGATTATTGTTCTTACTTTTAATTCCAGACTGTAGCCTATTCTATAATTTGTCACTTATAAATGTCTACTTTCCCTTGCAGTGCACCTGCAGGAGAGACATGGTGACAATATCCATGGACATCTTTGTGAGGAAGTTTCAACCAGACAGATACCAGCTGTGGAAGCAAGGAAAGGATTTATACACCATTGATCATACAAAACCAACTCCTGAATCAACACCTGAAGTAAAGGTCTGGCTGCAACGAAAAAAGAAAATAAAGGAGGAGCCCAAATGGTATTTATGCTTCTTTATCATTTTGTTGTCTAAAATATGATATTAACTTCCCTTTCATTTCTTTTGTGCCCTGTTCTCTGATGTTCCATTTGAATTCATTTACTTTAGATAAAGTTTGTTTTTGTATTTTCTTAACATAAAAAACCAGGGACAAGCAAGTCCTTCTTCAGACTGTGAAAAACTTACATTACTAGCTACATATGCATAGCCAAAGTTCATCCATATAGAGAGCATTAAAATGCATTCCAGTGTGGTAGTAAGAGTCTTTACTATTGTAAAGATACATTTTATTTAAATTTTCAAGGTGTGGATAGTTGTCTTTGTTTCTAGTGACATCTGTAACCAAAGACAAAAGAATTCCCCTGCAAGTTGTACTAAAGGTTATTCTAAAATTGGAAAAACATGGCATGAAGTTGTGGCAGTTCTGTGGAGTCTCTAGCAATAGTCTTTGCCTTCTAGTTCCAAGACGTTACTGACTACTTGGCAGACACTCACATTGCAGCTGCCAAAAGCTCTTTGTCTACCACAGGTCAGTTACAGATCAAAATTTAAATTTGGTGTGAAGAAAATCTTAATCAGAGTTGTTGAGACTGACATCCTAACAAAATTAGGAAAAAAAGGGACACTTGTTTCTGAAACTGAATATTAATGCTTTTCTCTTTTGCTCTTACTTACCGGGACCTCTGCTGATTGCATTTTTCATTATCTATTAAAGATCTAGCTTAATGCTATGTTCTAGGTAGAGGTAAATATTTTTCTTTTGGTATCTAGTTACTGTAGCATGCAGTGGGCAACTTATTTATTAAAAATAGTTTGTTATCTTCATATTGTTTTACAATAGGTATTGTTAGGAATTCTTTCCTACTCCATTCAGTTGGCTGTATGAAATTCAGTGGATTCTGGTCTGCTGCCTGTCTCACAGAATCACAGAATGGTTGAGGTTGGAAGGGACCTCTAGGGATCATCTAGTCCAACCCCCTGCTCCAGCAGGGCCACCCAGAGCACGGGGCACAGGGTGGCAGCCAGGCAGGTTTGGAAGATCTCCAGAGAAGGAGCCTGCACAGCCTCTCTGGGCAGCCTGTGCCAGGGCTCTGGCACCCGCACAGGAAAGAAGTTCTTCCTCACATGGAGATGGAATTGCCTGTGTTTCAATTTGTACCCATTACACCTTGTCCCATCCTCTTTACATTCACTCCTTAGGTACTTACACATATTGATCAGATCTCCTCTCAGTCTTCTCTTTTCCAGCCTACACAGGCCCAGCTCACTTAGTCTTTCCTCGTAAGAGAGATGCTCCAGTCCCGTAATCATCTTCATGGCCTTACACTGGACCCTCTCTAGAAGTTCCCCATCCCTCTTGTGCTGGGGAGCCCAGAACTGCACATGACACTCCAGGTGCAGCCTCCCCAGAACTGAGCAGAGGGGCAGGATCCCCTCCCTCCACCTGCTGCCAACACTCCTCCTCATGCAGGCCAGGAGCCCATTGGCCTTCTTGGCCATGAGGACACACTGCTGACTCACGGCTAACTTGCTGTCAGCCAGGACTCCCACATCCCTCTCTGTGGAGCTGCCTTCCAGCAGGTCAACCCTTAAACTGTCCTGGTGCCTGGGGTTATTCCTCCTCAGGTGCAGGACCCTGGTCTTGTCCGTGTTCAACCTCATGAGGTTCCTCTCTGCCCAACTCTCCATCCTGACCAGATCCCTCTGAATGGCAGCACAGCCCTCTGGAGTGTCGGCCACTCCACTCAGCTGGGTATCGTCCACAGACTTGCTGAGGGTGCCCTCTGTGCCCTCATCCAAGTCAACAAGTTGAACAGCACCGGGCCCAGGACTGACCCCTGCGGGACACCACTGGCCACAGGCCTCCAACTAGATCTCCCCTTGGTGAATCCATGCTGACTGCTCCTGATCACCTTCTTTTCCTTGACATGCCCAGAGATGGTCTCTAGGATGAGCTGCTCCATCACCTTTCCAGGGACGGAGGTGAGGCTGACCGGCCTATGGTTTTCCAGCTCCTCCCTCTTGCCCTTTTTGAAGACTGGAGTGACTTTGGTTTCTTCCAGGCCTCCAGCACCTGCCCCGCTCTCCATGACCTCTCCAAGATGATGGAGAGCGGCTGAGCAATAACCTCTGCCGCATCCCTCAGCACTCTGGGGTGCATCCCATCCAGGCCCATAGATTTCGGGGTGTCCAGTTTGCCTAAATAATCCCTAACCCAATCCTCCTTGACCAGCGGAAAGTTGTCCTCTCTCCTGGTTCTCTCTCTTGTCTTTGGGCTCTGCAGTTCATGGGAAGTAGCCTTAGCAGTAAAGACAGAAGCAAAGAAGGCATTTAGTAACTCTGCCTTCTCCGCATCCTCCATCACCAAAGTACCCACCCCGTTCAGCATCTGGCCCACATTTCCCTAGTCTGCCTCTTGCTGCTGATGTGTTTGTAGAAGCCCTTCCTGTTGTCCCTGACATCTCTGGCTAACTCTTAATTCCAAACGGGCCTTGGCCTTCCTCTCCTTGCATCCCTGCATTCTCTGACAGTGTTCCTGTATTGTTCCCATGTGGTCTGGCCCTTCTTCCACATGATGTATGTGCTCTTTTTCTCATTAAGTTTATCCAACAGCTTCTTGCCCATCCACAGAGGTCTCCTGCCTCCCTTGCTTGACTTCTTTCTTGCAGCAATGCACCAATCTTGAGCTTGGAGAGAGTGGTGCTTGAATATTAGCCAACTCTCCTAGACCTCCTTTCCCTTCAGGACCCAGGCCCAGAGATTCCTCCAAGTAGGTCCCTGAAGAGGTCAAAATTGGCTCTTTTGAAGTAAGTTTATACCCTTTCTGGAATTATTATTATTTTTTTTAGCTGTACTCATATTCTTTTTATAACTTAAAGACAATTTAGCATGCAGATAGTTCCCTAGAATGAAACAGCGGACACTCCGGGTGACGATGGGAGTTCGATTCCAGAAGAGGTGGTACAAAGTGGTAACTAGTAACAAAGTGGAGTTACTGCCCTGTAAACTGGTCATTGCTGCTTTGAACAAATCCTACCAGATGTTGCAAAATCTCCTTGGTGAAGGGTCAGTTTCAAGACAGAGAAAAGAGAGAAGTGAATTTTCAAAAAGAAAAATACTTACTACTGGGGATGGATCTCACTTCAAAAATGTTCCTGAAACTTTCAGCGATTATGAGATTTTATCAGTTACAAATTTTATGCTTTCTTTTGTTGCACTTCCTATGCACTGAAGGAAAAAAAAAAAAAAATACTGCTGCTGAATTATCAAAAACTTGACTCACAAGGGCTATTCGTTAGGTCCCCGGACTTTCACAAGAAGGATTTTTCCATATTGTGTTGTCTTAGAACTATGCCATAAACATGTTGCTTCCCAACTTGTTAGATCTCCCTCATTCCCTGCACTCCCTCTACGAACCTCTTATGAATTTTACTGAAACATCTGCATTTAAAAAATCAAATCCCCAGGAAGTGCTTCATGATTTACTCACTTGAAAATTCTGTGTATATATATGTATAATCTGATCAGTGTCTCTAAGTACCTCAAGGGAGGCAGTGAGGAGGATGGGGCTGCCTCTTCTCAATGGTGGCCACTGATAGGACTAGAGGAAACGGCCACAGACTGAAGCACCAAAAGTTCCAGAGGAACTTAAGGAAAAATTTCTTGCCAGTGAGGGTGACAGAGCCCTGGCACAGGCTGCCCAGAGAGGCTGTGGAGTCTCGTTCTCTGGAGATCTTCCCAACCCGCTTGGACGCAGTCCTGAGCCACCTGCTGTAGGTGACCCTGTGTGTGCAGGGGGGTTGGACTAGATGATCTCTAGAGGTCCCTTCCAACCTTGAGCATTCTATGATTCTGTAATACTAACATATAATGCTATAATAATGTGTAATACTCTAAGACACATAGAGTTGTTTTATTTTTTAGTTGTTTGAATCTCATTTTGCCCCGCAGTAAGTTCACTGTGTGCACTGTACAACATAATAGCCTGGTTTTACCTTTAGAGCAACAGTGTTTCATTTAACGTAACTCTTGCTTATTTAGGTAGCTAGCTATGATTAACAGCAAAGACTTTGTAATAATTATATTAAAAGTTTTACCATAGGAACACATGAACCAATTTCATGCACTTAACTAGTAATAATATAGGCAGCTATGTTACAATGCAAATTGGTGGGCATGGTTCCTACATCAGCAAATTTTCTAGAAATTATGATTTTATAGTTAAGATGTTGAAAGATACACATTAGTGGACAAAGAATAAAGTGGAACGGATAACAAAACATTTGTCTGGAGACATCTAAAGGCTACGATGCAAGTCCTGGTGTCCCTGTCATTGGTAGACTTTTATTACTAATGTGTCTTTCTGAGGACCTCACATGTGATGAAGAAGCAGGAACAGTCATTTCCTCCCACCATGCCAAATCATTGAATTAAAAAACAGACTCCAATCTCCTGTTACTTTTATTCTGAGCGCATAAGTTGTGGTCCACTTTTTGTTCAAGGGCTACCAACTGTCTTGCCTTGGCATTGCTCTCCTGCTTTTGAAAAGGTAGCAAAACTTTGACTTTATTCCAACTTTATTTTTAAACAGATTTACTAGATGCATTGCTTTGTATAAGAGCTATTTAAAATATTCAGGGATACAGAATTATCCTCCCTTCATGCTATTGTCCTTAATGTTAAAATGCATGTAAAACTCTCAAAAATATCAAACCAGGCTTGATTTTACAAGAGCGTTCAAACTAGTGTTTTATTAGCTTTGGGGATTTGAATTATAATCTGATTTTATTGCAACTGAGAATGTTTTGTCTCCATTACTTCTTTTAAGGATTTGTCTCTTTTGGTTGTTCTTTATGCAATAGTTTTTTAAGGTTATTTTACTTTTACAGTTTAATAATGTCTGCCATGGAATGGTGATAAAAGATTAAAAGGTTAAATCCAATCAATTGTTAATCTATCATTTAATAAATTGTAAACACTATCTCAGCACAAAAAGATGAAAAATTGTCATTTTTTTAACACTTTAAGCAGGTGAAAGGGACATATATATTGGTAAACGTTTTATCTTATCCAAGACAGATGTTCTACACTGACAGCAGTATCTTTTTTAACAGCTTCCAGCACACCAGATCTCGATCTAAAAAGCTTAAAACTCCAGAGGACGAGAGAATATCTGCTATGGTAGCTGGTGCAGAAATCACAGCAACAGAAGCAGCCACTGATGACTTCAAGGTCAATGAGAAACTGGGAGAAAAAGTGAGACTGGTAAATACAGGGGAGTCTTCTGGGGAAGAAGAAAATAGTAATGGAATGCAGCTGGATCAACAACTGTTGGATAATGTCAAGGTCTCAGGTGAGATAAGGACTGATTATGTTTCACGTGTTAGTCTTGACTGTTGATATTCTAATACCACAAATCAGTAGATGTTAAAGATTGTATTTTAAGTAGCATACTAAAAATAATTTATAAAGTTATGTAGAGAAGATTGATAGGGCTTGATAGAGTAGGGATAAGAGAATGACCAAATTATTATTTCGAGATGAGGGCATCACCTAAAATTCAGGTGTTTTTTAAAGGGACAGAAAGTCTAACCTTATTACAGTCTTCGATAGTTTGTAATGAAGAATTTGAAGAACTGAAACAGTGTAAAACGTGTACGCTTGAATATGTGTTTACATTATAAAAACTGCATACTAGAAGCAATCCTTATTTTCCTTATGCTCAAAAATGCCTACTTTTGAAAGTCCAGAGTTCTCTGGCTCTGATTTCCCTTGTATTGTCTGATATTGCAAGTCACACAGGGCTTGGGAAGTCTAAGAAGGGGGGGGGAAAGATGCTAATCCCTTATTTTTCCCAGCTTCAACAGAACTTTGGGGAGTTCATGCATAGTTATGAACTAATGTGTAGTTGCTATTCTGTGCTCAATTTCCAAGACAAGAGAAAGCGGACAAGGGTGAAGGGTTGTCCCTTAAGTTTGCGCTTACAATGGATGGTCTCTGGACCTTTGCAGGGGGAGGGAGCTGCTGGATGTGATCATGGAAATTCCTCACACTGGAGCTGAAGGCTATTACGCCCTTGGTGTTCAGTCAGCGTGGATTTGCTCATACTTAGGGATTCGGTTTCAGTTTAGGATGGGCTTTATGAGACTCAATTTTACAGTCAGAAGTGGAATTTTCAGAAAATCTAATTCAAGTAACCACCATAAAGGAAATAGAAAAGAAGGAGACTTCTCAGAGACCATTTCTTTTAAAATTTTGAATGTGACAAATTTAAAATGCTTTCATATGTAGAATAGAGTTCCTTAGGAAGATTTTTTTTTTGGGTGACTCTTCCAATCCAATGTTGTCTCTATTCTATGGGAACACCAGAAGATAAAGAATTCTGCTAATGTAAAATACACACCGATTCACTCATCACTGTCTTTGAGGTATAAAAATACACAAATTGCTTTTCAGTTTTAGGCAAGAACTATTGCTTTCAGTATTTTTGATAGCTATTTTAAATATATTTTCCTAATTATAAACCATTAGCCTATGTTAATTTTTAGTCTTCCTAAAAGAAATAGTAAGTATGCATGCAGAGCATAAAGTTCAATATGGCAACTTTTTATATTGCTTTCTTCTGCAATTAGTCAAAGTGCTTATTTCCTTTAAAATTAAGCAAGCTGCATTAATATAGATTATTTGGAATGACAGAAAAATACTCCTGTACAAATCAACAAAAAAATTACAAAGATGTAAACCATATGTCACACTGCAATCAAAAATATTTTGATCAAACCTGAAATACAGTTGCGTGTGTCTTCATATCACTAATACTTCTACTTCTGACATATGATTTCTAAATGAAGAACCAAGCTTTGAATTTGAATAATGCAGATTGTTGTGAAATTAAATATAATAATATAAAGGATATTTAATATGTAAATATGTAAACGTGAATAAATATAAAGTGATATTTATTAACAAAAATATTCTTGATCTATAGGAAATATCTGTGCAGAATCATTCTCCAGCCCTGTTCCACTAGCAGAGGAAAAAAATACCAAAGATGAGGACAAGACAGATTCCAGTCATCATCCACCTAAATTTGAAGATTGTGTGTCAAGCCTGCCCACTCCTCATGCATGCAGAAAGCAAGAGTGTTTGAAATCTCAGGATCAGTCAATGTCAGCCATACCATATCCTAAGTCACCAGGACATATTTCTGGAGCAGAAAACCCAGAGAAAGTGGAACGCATTTCTACAGAGGATGATGTCAGTGACTTAGAGAGCACTCAAAGTAGCTTGGAAAACACAGAAGCAACTGGTATAAAAAAGGATGAAGATGATGGCACGGAAACATACAGTGTACGTGAAGCATATTACATGCTTATATTAATATATTCTTGTTTAAAGGAAATGTGAATTAATATATTTCTAATGAGACCAGAAGAAAATAGGTGGCCTTAATCAGATGCTAGTTTGAATATGTTCTGGAGTGTTCAAGTGGCAGTACATTCTAAAAAAGTAGAATGTTTTTACCACTTCCTTTCTGATGTATTTTCATTCTGATTTGAGCTATCCAGTAATCTGACATTATGCCCATGAATTTGAACTGACAGTCTCTAGAGTTGAGTTGCTCCCATTTTCTCTTCCTGCCAGTATGTTGAAGGCTAGCAGCTTTAGTAACTGCTATTAACAAGAAAAGAAAATATACTATAGATGCGTATCAAATTTCTTAAAAGTGTTTCAAAAATGGCCATTTTGGCCCAGTCTTCAGAAAAGTCAACAGTGTAACAGTAAGGAAGAACATGGTAATTTATTTTTGGTCTGGTGCCGTTCTCAAGTTAACAAGTGGATGGAGCAAAGCTGAGAATCACCTCTGCATTAGGTTTTATGGAAACAAAATCTGTTTTCATTCCGTTACATCATCTGACATAGCTTTTTATGCCAGCTCCCTTTGGTCCCAGCCAAGCATTCACTTGAAGGTATGTCTTCATCGACAGAAGTCTTTTGGACCTTCTTTTCTCATCTTAGCCGAGACTGAAAAGAGCAAACTGTTATGTAGTATTGGAGTTGTTAGAGTAAATGAATCCTTATCCAAGCATAATACAGGTAATATGATTTCATAGTCTGAAATTTACTAATCCTTTTGATTTAGGAAATGACTGGAGACATTAAAAGGAAAAGACTGCTCTAATAAAATGCATATCAATTTTAACTTGTAAATAGTGTGTCTAATAGAGTGGTGGGTGCCATCAGGACACCTAAAAGCTTATACTTTTTTTCTTGTTCTTTTGCTATGTAGGGGGGTAGGTGTCTGTCTGTAGGTGGACTTTAGGAAACATAATGAAAAATTTAGCTCTGCAGGTAGTCACAGAATCTTTCTGAGTGGCTGATTCAATACTAGTTTGTCAGAGAGAGCAGACAATCTACTGCCAGATTGCCAGACTTATGGGAAATGTATTTTAGAGGTCAAAATAAAATCACACTCATCATACTGTATTACAGACATGAACTACATGTTAGTGACTTTTTTTCCAGTGTTTTGCAGAGGGATTTATAATCCTGACTCCAGCTCTTGCACTGTAACAGCATGGAGGACTGCGAATATCTTCTCAGTGTTGTAATCATCATGTTTTAGAGATTATATTTATCTCTTTCTGTGCCTCTCAGCCATTTATATTTGTGTTTTCAGATACTTTGTAGTGTAACTGTATATACTCCTTCCTTCTTGCTATAGTGAAGTGTGTTGCACAGATGCAATTGAATTGTAGTGTAACTGTATATGCTCCTTCCTTCTTGCTATAGTGAAGTGTGTTGCACAGATGCAATTCACAGAAGTGGTAACTTTTTTGTGGATAGTACATTGTTTTTGATTTATTTTATATTTTATAGTAGGGAATTTTTAACACTCAAAGCTGCCAAGTGTATAGTTATACACAAGATATTGAGGAGAATGGTGTGATACATGAAACTCATCTGATACCAGCCAACTTAGTGGTTTTCCCCCATACCACTGACATTTGGAGTTAGCAACATAACACATTGGATATCCCAATTTATTATATTAATCCTATATGAGGACTATAATTTCTTAAAATGTCAACTACTGGTTCTTCTTTGCTTCCAAAGGGATAGTGTTACCTCAAGTTTTTGTACACTTTTGTGAATGTTTCAGTGGCATTTCAGAGGCAATGACAGTTGCTTCTCAGCAAAGTTTTTGGTTTAATTCTTCTTCTGGCTGTGCTGAATTATTTGGGCTGCCCTTCCAAATGCCATCTGAACAAAACAGGTGGCAAGTTTGAGGAGGTCTGGAGTGACCTCCTGACAAAATATTTGTGTTTGAAAAATCTTACTTTTAATTCAAGACTGTTTTGGAGTGATGACCCTACAAAAATAAAGTGCTGTTTTAGAGACCGAATGAATGGAGAAATCAGATTGTTCGTTGCAGACTTGTGAGAATTTTTGCCCCATTGATAATCCTATTTGTAATTGGTGGCTTGAGTACAGTGGGAGTCTTACGAGAAGCACCCAGAAGTCCCTTGTGCACAAGCATGTAGACTAAAATGATTCCTTCTCCATAGGTATTTCTCTACAGTATGAAGAAAGAGAAGAACAGAACGGCAAAATCGTCTAAAATCTGGGAGATGAGATTGTTCAATAATATACCTTAGCTGTTGTGCACCAGGCTGTCTGCTAATTGCTGTTATTTGACTAAAAATAACTTTCAGAAATCTATAGTACAGAAGTATTTTTATGTTAGTTTATATGGACTGAAGGTTTCACATGTTGTTTCCAAGCATGAGCAGACTTGAAGAAGAACCTTTGGTGTCTTCACAGGATGTTTTGCAGTGTGTGAGAATCTTTCTTGTCTGGTTTTGTGTTTGGATTCCTTCCAGCCCTCCAGATCCTCCTAAACCTGCTGAAAGTTTTGAATGGAAATTTCCTGACCTCAGAGATGTACTCTCTTCTTTTATCAAATCTAGAAATTATTTCTGGTGCTGTTCCTTGAGAAATACTCTGTTAGGATCTGTTTTTTTCTTCTTAAATAAATGCATACTATGATGTTAGTATTAATTGTTTCTAGACTGAGAACAGTACGGTTGCGTTGACGAATAAAATGTCATACATTTCAACAGAATATTGCTTTCATCAACAAGAAACGGCATCAAAATATTTGTGGCAGTCTTATGCAGAGAATAGAGACATACATTAATTTTCAGCCAGTATAAATCTTTATTCATTCAATGTGGTATTTTTTTTAAGTATCTGTTACTTTTTGTTTTTATTTTTCTATAAGGGAAAGATATTTAAGTAGTACAACTGAACCATTAGTTCTTAATTTCCCTTCCTAAACTCTTTCCTCCCTCCTTTTTCCCAGAAAAAAAAAAGTCACTGTGTTTTCTTTTCAGACTAATGCTAATCCACTGTGTACATTTATTTATTTTTTTTAGAAAGTGAATGAATCATTGTGCTAACTGCTAGATTAACAAAAAAACCAGATATTTTATTGGTACAGAAGAGGTGCTTTGAGTATTGTAACAGCCCTTAACTAACAAAATCGACATCTTTGCTCCTTTGTAGAATTATTTAGTTCATTAATATTAATTTTGCAGAGCAAAAAACTAAATTTGTTCTTTTTTTTTTTTTTTCTTTTTAGTCAGCAGAAATTGAAAGAAAGCAAGCATCTAAGAGTTGGCGTCATCCACTAAGTAAACCCCCAGCTAGATCTCCAATGACTTTGGTTAAACAGCAAGCAACTAGTGATGAAGGTATGTATACTATTTAATGTCTCTTTGATTATGTTTTTGTCTATATGATACCTGGCATTTTCAAAAACAATAGGGATAGAATAAATTCTTCCTATGTGGGAAATGTAAACAAGGTAGCAAAACTGCACTGAAAAGCTTTCGGTGTGGACTCTGAATCCACAGATCCTATACAGTTTCTCTGATCTTACTCAGATTCTTCTAAAATCATTGCATCTGTCTTTGCAGGAAGCTCCAATCAAGAGTAAGGTATACAAAATTCTGTACATATTCACCAGTCAAATCTGCCTTGTTCAGTTTTGTTATACGTACTATGTCATATATATTCAAATTCAGTGCAGTAGTATTTTAGAGCAAGTATTTCATTATGTGTAACATAGCTAAAAATGCCATAAAATTCCTTTAAATAGAGATCCTAGGTATAAGATGGTCCCCTATATTTAAAATTATTTTTTTCTGATTGTCCTTTTTTGCTGGACTTTAGACATCTGGGAAGAGGTTCTCTTAAGATGCTGTAGTTCTTGTTTATGAAAACGGATACTGGTTTCTGAACAATATTAAAAGCTTACCAAGAGTTTTTGTTTGTTTGTTAGTTTGTTTTTTTTTAGTTTCAGATGAACTGAATGAACTTCTGTCTGCCTGTAAATTTAGTAAAACAATTGCACTGTGTTATTTTAAGACAGTCATTTAAAAGATGATTTTGAGCATTTGTCACACCTCTAGACATGGTGCCAACTGTGTTTAATGAGTAGTGTACAAGATATTAAAACTAAGGGCCACTTTACCAACCAATCATAAAGAGAGCTGGAAAAACATGGTCTGTTTTTAGACCTGACAAAAATAACCTTTGCCTCTTTTAAAGCTGCTGAAGGACTTCCCTCTGTTTCCTCAGCTGTGCAATTCTTAAGGAATTTTAATAGAGCAGGTTTCTGCTTGCTCTCATGTGGAAATATAACAACTGTAAATAAGGTAGAAGACCTGCTTAAGACTTAGAGAGTGAGTTTGATTAGTGCTCAGTAGTCACCACCTAATTCCATTTTTAACCATCAGGTAATTTTTTAATTACCTGAATTAGAAGCCTAATGTTAATCAGTATATTTGAACAAACCAGACCATGTCTTCACTATAGATCACGGGTATGCATATTACCGTATATTATATGGTACCTTCAAGTACTCAAAATAATGAAGGGAAGTAGAATTTTAAGGAAGAAGAAGGGTTTGTTTGATAGTAATGATGATAAACCACAGCAATGTACAGAGTCCTCTGCACAGGAAACAAGTAAATAAATAATTCTGTAATCATAAAACTGACTGCGCTGTATCTAGATACCACAGTGATTGACAAAGTGGAAGTAATACTCAAACCTTCTCAGACTGTCTTTATTTTGGATATTAACTGAGTGCTTTAACTCTAGAGAGCTACCATTTGTGGGCAGATTGCAAAAGGTAAGCAGTTTACCCAGAAAAGGGATTTGCTGTTCTGAAGGAAATAGAAAAAGTAAATCAGCTTTACCAGCAATCACATATACGGCCAGCTGAAGTTGATGAATAAAGCTACTTTATTCTATCAAATGTCGCTTGTGAAGCTTATTGAGCTGTGCATCAAACTATCCGTCAATGGAAACAAATGCATGCCTTGTTCATGCCACGTTAACAATTCGGTTCTGTAAATCGCGGGTCTGTCAGGTGCTGCTGTCCACAGTCCCTCGGGATCGGTTCTCCCGCTGCCGTGGCCGTTCGGAGCCCCGCGTAGTGCCGGAAGCAGCCGAGGCCGGCGCCGCAGCCCGCGTGGCCGGGCACCTCCTGGCGCTCCTGCTGGCACTGCCAGGCAGCACAGGAGCCTTGTTGAGCCTTGTGACTTTGTTCTTTCTCCGTTGTCACCTCTAGCAAAGAGTAGTTGCTTCTTAGGGCTGATGAAGAAGACGTCCCTGACAAGGAGAGGTAACTTGCCTATAAACTGTTTTTTTTTTTTTTTTTTTTTGGCTTTTACCTGGCACCAATTTAAGCCAACTATAACTAGCCCCTTGGCCAGACATCTCCAGTTTTTTTTGAAACCTAAACACGCTTCATATCTCTCACTATTGTGAAAAGGCTATAATCTCTCTTTTTTTTTCATCTGAGCCTTAGGTTTTCTGGATGCAATATATCAATTAGCTGTTAAGCATCTTTTTTAAAATTAGGGACAATTTACGTTTGTGATCCTTATCTCATATAGATCTGTTGGATAACTTGAGGGGCTAGACAGAGCACATTTCAGAAAGAGTTATGGTAATGTCCGCAAAATGAATGATATTAAGATTCATCTAGTAAAGTGGTTACAGATTTAAATATGTGATATGCTGGAGTGAAATTGCTCTTTTTCATTAGTGATTATATTGTTTGTAGTGGTTAATATTTTCTAACATTGGCTGTGGTTAAAACATAGGGTGAATATCCTATTTTAGCATGGACAGTCTATGATACAATCTGGCCAGATGATGATGATGTGATGACAAAGGCTTGGCAGCCTCAAGAGTTGTGTTCTCTTTTGGCAGACCTCTCCAGGAATTTGTCAGCTTTCTGGCACCTCAGCGGAGTCCTAGTGTCTCAAGGACTTAAAATATATTTGTCTGAATATGAATCACTATTCTGTGATTCTGTGATCTTCATTTTACAAGAAAATGAAAAGTGAAAGTGAGAAGCAGCAGCACCCCAGTGACAAAGTATATTCCAGCATATGCCTGGCAGTCTTTCTGGTGTGCGTGGTGGTTGTCCATCTCAGACATAAAGGTGGTTTTTTTTGGTTAGGGAAGAAAAGGCAGTTGTTTTAGAATTGTGGCAAGTAACTCTTAAGTGCTTATCTATGTCCTGATTGAAAGAAGTAATTAAGGGGTTGTTTGGAAGTGGCAGTTACTGCTATTTTCCACCTGGAAAACTGGAACTTTGGTTTTTTTTGCATACATGTACTTTTCTCTTTGGCATAATTTACCAACATGCTTTTGAGAGAACACAAAAAGGGCCACAGAAGATTTTGGGGATGTTTCTACCTAGGACAGCGGTTAAAGAACTGGGCACCTGGAAGGGCTGTCAACCTGCATCCTGACGTGCAAGTCAGAGCCCTGTCAGAGCTTCCCACTCAAAGGAGACTTTTCTGAGCAAGTTCCAGGAAGTTTGATATGAGGTATCAGGGAGCAACTGTCAGCATCACTGTACAAATGATCATGTTTCATCAAAATTCTGAACTTAACCAAAGAATATAATTCAGTATGTATGTAAATGTGTGTGTTGGATAAATTAGTTTATTAGTTTTGATTTATCTGGATCGAACAAGCTAATAAATTTAAGCAAAATGGAGGAAGGAGAAGATACAGGTTAGTGGTCTTTGCAGAAATTCTTTTTTTTTTTTTTTCCTCCTAACAGGATTGTTTGGACACTCAAGTTTTATGTTTTGTTTTCAATGCATATGCTGCTTAACTGCTTATGTTGCTTTACGATCTGATTGTTTCTTGAGAAAAACAATGAACCCAATCCTTTAAAATCCTTCTCAAGAAAAAGGATGAAAGGATTGGGTTAATTATTAATATGGGATCTATTAGTGTCAGATTTTTACCTCTGTGGTTTGTTTTTTGGTTTTTGCTTTTTATTTTTTTTCCCAAAGGCTCTGTCTTTTTGTATCTGACTCTTAGCTCTCTGTTATTATGGTGTTGAGGTAGAGTTAATGTCTAAATAAATAACAGTAATGGAGAATACAGGGAACAGGGGAATTGGACAGAGAAAGTGCAACTCTGGATTCCAGTTTAGAAAAATAAATAAGTGCAGCAACACAGCATGAACCGCATGTCACAGTCAAAATATTAATACTTTTACATAGTGAACCCTGTTTATGCTCGGTGCTGGTATATTAGCGTGTGGTAGTATTATTTTGCATTTAATGCAGTTATATTTCTGCTCACTTAGGCAATAAAAAAAAGGAAGTTCAGCAGAACATTAGCAACTGCTTTTAGATTCAAATTGACAAAACCTTTGCATTTCCTTAAATGCTCTAGTAATACTATAAAGTAGGAGGGGGGGATGTTCTTTGTAAACAGTTTTTAATGTTTTAGGTCGGTTTCAGAAGTTCAAAGTTATTCTGCCTAGTTAAATAAGAATGTGGAAAAGGAGAAAGATATAGAAAATGGAAGAAGTGGATTGGACAAGAGTTTGATCAGCTACATTTCTAGTTTTAGAGTATAAATTGAAACACAGGCAGTTCCATCTCCATGTGAGGAAGAACTTCTTCCCTGTGCGGGTGCCGGAGCCCTGGCACAGGCTGCCCAGAGAGGCTGTGCAGGCTCCTTCTCTGGAGATCTCCCAAACCCGCCTGGCTGCCACCCTGTGCCCCGTGCTCTGGGTGTCCCTGCTGGAGCAGGGGGGTTGGACTAGGTGATCTCCAGAGGTCCCTTCCAACCTCAGCCATTCTGTGAGTCTGTTTTGACTTGTGTTGTAGCAAGAAGTAAAGATTCCTTTGTTTTTTACATTCAGTTTCAGCAGCCCATGAGATGTTCTTGAGCTGAAACCAGTAGTCGAGTTATAGGAGGCATATTCAGTGAAGTCATAAATAGGTTAAGCATGCTGAAAAAAAAGTTAAAATTATACTTGTAGATGCAATTATGATTCTTTTGCTTCAAAGCTTAAAATGCCAGGTTTGACTTGAAGATCATTACTCATTTAGGAAAGAAATATTAACTCTCTTTTTCTGACATTCATTTAGGAGCTATAGAGGAATGTGTTAACTAGTTGATAGATACATGTTTATTTTTCCACAGGAGTATTAAAGTTCGCATTAACATTTTTACTTCCATACTGCATTAATCTTGTTTTTAAATTTTACTTCTTTAAAAATAGGTTGCTTTTGTGTGGGAAGGGAGGTAGGCAAGTACAAAATTTGTATTTTTCATACTTCGACACCTTTGAAAGACACTATCAATCATGATCTACTACTTACAGCTGTATCGGTGCCATAGAAAGGATGGTGTTCTCTCTGTTCCTGTGCTGCTTAACATTATTTCTGTTTTGTCTAAATTTATTTTGAGGAATAGATTATACTAATTAAGAAAAAATTAATAACATTGTAATATTAAGGAAAAATTCTAGCATGTAGGTAGCATGCTCTATTACAAAAACTCAGAGCTTTATGAATTTGTGTCAGAATCCCAAGTAGATATTTAGAAAAGGGAGGTGTGGAAAGGTCAAACAGAAGGCTTCCCTGTATGTCCAGTACTATTTGTCAAGCTTGTGGGCTAGCAGCTCATCTCCAGAAATGGTGAGAACTGTCAACTCTCATTATAGCCACTAGCTGCTCTTGTCCCTTGACATATTTCACAAGCAGAGCTAATCTCTCTCAGATTGGACATCTGCAAATGTCAGGACCAAAACCTAGTCATTACTGTGATTGAAGAGAGGGATTCAGCCCAGCTACCCTGATCCTTCTCTCTCATTTGCTGGACTGTAGTATATGGTATGTTCATTGAGACTCACCATCTTTTCTAAGTGAGCCTTGCAACTCTAATTGCACAGGTTTATCAGGTAGCTTTAAAACAATTACATTTTGCCTCTGAAAGAACTCAGGCTCAGATACGGATTCCTGTTTACATCCTGATTATCAAGCGTGCCAAAAGGAAGATGTTTCTCCTGCTGTGTTAGCACAGCCTTTCAACAGCCTTCTCAGGGGTAGCTAGAGTCAGGAGGCAAGCTGGATGCAAAGTTTGCCAAGGAGACAGATGCCTCTTCTGTAAGATTATCTTCCAGAGTCTAGTTTCTGCTTTTATAATTAAAGTCCAAAGAGAAACACAGAAAATGTATGACATATTTGAAGAGGATTAGTTCCCTTGGATATTGGTACAGAGCATTACATAATAAGTTAACCTCATTTCAAGATATCACAGAAGTGATATGTTTCCCAAATCAAAAAAACAAGCCTGTATTACCTTTGTCTGTAAAAATCTAAAGCTGCTTTGTACACTGTCATTATTGAAAGTGATTTGATTCTAATGCCAATGTTGTTTTACTAAATGCTTTTTCTTGGCAGAGACGTGTGTATAATCATATGCTTTTTAATGTACAAAAAACCCACACAATCTGATCCTTAAGAGACACTGAGTGCAGTTGTTGTCTAGAGTATGTGCTTTATGGAGCGTTCGCTGGGTATTTGTTTTAGTGATCTGAGCTGGGGCTGTAGCCTGAAGCTATTTATTTATAATTCCAATTGAAGCATTGATTTATCATCTGAATTTAGAGCTGTGATTGAATCTTTTTGTTCCAAGTCTTCTGTGTTTGATTTATGAAGAAATGCAAATACCCAAGACCTTGCTTCAGCAAAGAACTTTACCACACACTTAAATTTCAGCATTTAAGTAACCTGGCTCCTCAAAACTTGAACTGTGGTTTGCTCAGGAGCATTTATCCTGGAATGGTATATGGAGAAAGGTCAAACCTGGGTGTTTTGTGCTGCTGTAGAGATATAAAATAATGATAAGCTTTTTTTTTTTCCCACCTCGTGCTGCTTTTCATTTCTAGGGTGGCATAAAAAATATTGGTTGGTGAATTTGGTCTGTAAGGTTTCTAAAATGCTCTGAAGCCTTTAGTAAATAGTTGTGTACTTTTTTGGGTACTTGATCAATGAAAATCTATTAAAATTTCAGCATATGGGAGAAATACCAAATAATTTTGTCATATTTCACTGACCCTTTTAATTAATAGGTGAGAGATTCCTGAAAATTGGGAGAAAGGTTTTTATATTTTTCCATTTTTGTACAGATATGCATACTGAGGAGCAGGTTGGACAAACTTTGTAGAGAGTTTCAGAAAATAGTAATAATTAGATTGTGTGTTAGCTTGGAAAATTCTCAGAAATCAGAAGAATTGCGAGGAGAAAGAACTACACGTACTTTTATTCTAGTGAGGTAATACTGGTTAACTTTGAGAGTCAAAGGGACAGAGAGACCTGGTCTATTGTTGCTTTTCAAGGGCCACTTATATAAGTGTCCAGAGATTCAAGAGCGATTAATTTTAAAGAAAGAGGAATAAGTTTTTGTCTCTCTATAAAGAACCTCATTTATTTTGTTGAATCCTTTACAATATGCTGATTTTACGTCATTGATATCCCTTGGCTAAATACTTGCATAAAGGGAAGCATGATCAGACTGTCCGGGCGAAGTAGTTCTTAGTTCTATAAAAAACTGTTAGTGAAGTTTATGTTGTACATTTGGAATTTGATAGCTTAGATGAGCTTTAGTAAGCTCATGAAATTGTCTGGAAACTGTGGTGTTTCATAATCATAGAATCATAGAATCACAGAATGATCAAGGTTGGAAGGGCCCTCTGGAGATCATCTAGTCCAACCCCCCTGCACACGCAGGGTCACCTACAGCAGGTGGCTCAGGACTGCGTCCAAGCGGGTTGGGAAGCGGGTTTTTTAAGCTAATCACCAAGTGCCTGTTCGAATGCTAAAGGCAATCCTTAAAAATTCCAGTCTCGTTTGTTTTTACCTATCAAATCTTGTAACTGGTAAGTACAGTGACTGCAAGTGAATTGTTTTTTAAATGGAAATTAAAAATTTTAGCCATGAAACAATATAAAAATTTACATGGGGGAATGGAGTGGAAAGAACAGTGATAATAAATGATTTATACTGCTGTGAAATACAGCTTTTACCAGAGAGAAGATATCAGTCTGTTTTTAGCTTTTTGACTCTTCTTGTAATGCTTTTGTGTTGCCAGTTACATTTTTTTTTGCTCGTGGTATAAGCAGTAAATTCCAGGAAGTTTGCTATTGTTACTTCTTCGATTTAGATCTAGTGCCTCTTTGAACTAAGTTACGAAGCCAGTGAATATTCTTTAAAGTTGTACTCTGTAAAGATAGGAGAAATTACTGTGATTGCTATAATGCATTATTAAAATGGCCATTTTTTCTCATATATGCTATTTGACGTGCTGGGCTGTTGATGTAAAAACCCTTCCACTTCTGTGACCTCAGTGCTAGTGGGTTGTCCAGTTTAATAAGTTTTGATTTTGGTTTCAGACATCATAAGTACCTGTAACTTTTTCTGAAATGAATATGTAGTTCATCTCTTTTAGTTTCAGTGAGAATTCGTTGCTTTTGCTTCAGCCTTGGTAGCCAGAATGAGTGGACATCTTTGACTAGAAGGGCTGTATTCTATATTCCACAGTCACCAAACAGTTGTTTTGCTACTTGGAGAGGTTGGAGGATCTGGTTTTTAAGTCTTTCTACTTTATGTTCCACAGTTTGAATTAGGGAATGATTTTGTTGTAGGAATAAGTAAGCAAAGTAAAATGGAAGTTTTAAAAAATGAAAATGTTATAGTCCTGGAAGGTTAATCTTACAGATGAGGTAAATATAACCTGATTCTGTACGTTAGGAATCCTCAGAGCTTTTTCAAGGGAAGGGAGTCTACCAAGAATATACTAGTGTAAGTCAAAGAGGTTTTATTATTTATCATTTGACATATAGAATAGTTTTGGAGTATACCCTCTGACCTGGTTCTTTTAGGTATTTTACACAAGGAAGGTTTACTGCATACCACAAGATTTATTTATTTTAAGTTAGTTGAAGTGACATACGATTTCAGTTTAAGAAAGTGATATAGCAGTGCACTTAAATCAGCATACCAATAGGAATTACGTTTAGCAGAGTGTAGCTATTGCAATATACAGTTCAATAAAAATGTCAGTTTAGTTACTCACCATCATGAAGTTACATGTCCCCAGTCTCTGGGAAGGGGTATGTTGATTGCAGGCAGTTAAAGCCCATTGCTCTCTTCATTTATTTGACTTTTACTATGGTGCTAACCATTTCAGCAGTACTTTCTCCTGGATCTTCTGGGTCATTATTGTGAAGAGGATCAGGATCAAACCAAATATCTTCTCTTATTCCCTCATCCTTGATACTTAAAATAGTCATTGCTTTAATGCTGTAGAAGATGTAGATTATCCCTATGCAGATAGGCACTGGATGTAATTTGAGTTTGCAAGTTTGTTTTTAAGAACTTAGGCTAATTCTCTGTATACCTCACTTATGCATCATGTTATCTTTTCTAAACATACATTTTTTTCTTGTTCTAGCTTCCTATTCTTGCATTTTGCCTCTTCTGACATCTCTGCTACTACTGGGAAGCAGCTCCCCAGCAATGAGCCCTTCTTTTCCTTTTTCCTTTCTCCAGCTTATTAGAACCTTTCTGTTTTTGAATTCATCCCAAGTGTGAGTGGGATCAGTGTGGGTTTTTTTCTATTCATAAAAAAATCCCAGATAGATTTTTCCAGCCCTCCTTTTCATATTTTTTGGTGAGATTTTTCCAGTAGTGGTCCCATTTGCAGCGAGTCTTATCACAACCTGGTTTTGATAACAATACAGTTCTTCTCTACTAGGTTTTTACCCCAGTGGTACCAAATTGAGAATCATGTCCTTGCCAAAGTAATCACTGTTGCTATAGTTAAGTAACACTCACCCTTAAGAATATCCTGACAGCTATACCAATTAATGTCAGTGTTCAGTACGCTGACCAGATTCCTTTAAACACCTGGAGGTTTTATTGCATAATGCAAAATTGACCTATTTGAAGTTTGTTGATATTGCGTGGGATTTTGATTTAGCACAATGATACAGCAGTGCAATTAAAATCACCATACATGTAGAAATTATATTTAGCAGAATGTAGCAGTTGCAAAATACAGTTCAAATACAGGGCAAACATAAATTTAATTACTGGGCCCTAAAAGTACGTGCAAGCAAAGTCAGAGTATCCTAATATCTAAATTAATCTCTTAATCTTTCAATTCTGTAAATTCCTCTCTTTATGAATTTTTTAAAACTCTTAATTTTTCTGACCTTTCAAAACATTTGAGGTCTGCTAATATGAGTGCACTCCACTTTTAAAATATTATACTTTTTGAAACAAAAAAGTCCATTAGTTTCTCTTGTGAACTAACCCGGATTTATTCCAGGAGTTCTTAGGCTTACCCTCTAGTGCTTTGATCCAGTATGTCTGTCTTCATATACATCTTTTATGCAAACTGAAGACTTAATTAATAACTCAGCAACCAGGCTCTTTAACCAAATATGTACATACAGTGCGGTACTGTTAAAAGAAATTAAAAGTTCACATTTTAATCTTTTGCTGTGAAATCTATGGCTTTCATGACCAGAAAAGGGAAGCACAATTTCTGAAATTAAGTTTGCAGACATACTTTAGGAACAATGAAGTTTCAGAGTTACAAGTCTTTTCTCCTGATTGACTTCCCCTCCCCCCGCTTTTTTTTCTCCCCTATTATTATTTCCTCCAGGACATTTGAAACTATATATAATGCCTCCCAGGTCTGGGATTATGCTCAACTACCTGAAAAATAACAGATGCTGCTCTGCTCTTCATAGCAGAGAATACTGCTATACAAAGCCAGGAAGCATCAGTGGAACATAACCCCAAGCAGCAAAATCAGTGTTGAGATTGGCAAAATAAAATTATACTGTATTAGCATCTATGGCTTTTCACATCTGCTGGGTTAGATGAACAAATACTGGCAACAGCCCATTCTGCAAATGTCCCAAATGTTTTTCCTTCTGAGATTCTCAGTTTAACTTAGTAAGCAAAAATTGTTCAAAGGAATGGTATGGAGTGTTGGAACAAGTTTATCACAAACTATTAAGCTAAAAATATTTGTGAAAACAAAGCATTTATTTAATTCAAGCATTATTCACTTAACCCATTTGGAAAGCAGCACAGTAACTGATTTCTATGTACTCTGTTTCAGAAAGAGCTTTGAACCAAAACATGTTCCAAGACATAATTTTCTTTTTGGCTAGAAGTAGTTTTGTAAATCAGAACTGGTCTATCCTAAAAAATAATATTGAAATTAATTAGAAATTAATAAATACTATTTTCAGGAATAAAGGTGATATCACCAAATAGGATAGAGTTTGGCATTGATAACCATTAAGTAGTATCATTATCACTAAGACTGAATTATTGTATCATACAGTAAGTTGTAACATTTTTTTTCATATAAATGAAATAATTAATTAACCTGTCAACTGTTTCTGCATTTTGCTTTGGGAACAAAGATTCCATATTCTATAGCCTCAGGAAACAAATGCCTAATGTCATTATAATTCATATCTGGGTAAGTGGTATTACAAAAAAGCATCAGACTTAAGATCTCAGGTTAGGGGTGGCAGTAAGAAATGCCATTAAAAAAGGAAGAATATTCTACATAACTTACATCACCCCATTAATACATTTTGGGGGGGCAGATATTCATTTTAAGATTCTCTACAAATATGTGATGCAATATCAGCCAGAAAAATAGAAATTACAAGAAAAAGATGTTATTCATGTAAATATTTAAAATAGTTTTTGCATCTTTACAGCCTCATACACACTAAGCTGTCCTTGGAAGGCTGTTACGACTGAGAGTGTTATTTTGATGGGTGCAAGGCCGCCACATAATTGCTATTATCAAAGCATAACAAAAGTAGTCATATATTTAATGAAGTATTGTTATCTTTTAATAAGGTATTTGAATACAAGCCTAGAATGTTAGCAAAGTGTATTCAGTAAGTGGTCTTTTAGTTTACTTAAAAGTGTGTTCCAACTTGGAAAATTTATCTTAGGCATGAAATTTCTGTCTGCTTTAATTTGTATTGCCAAACACTTTAGCAGAACTCAGCTTGTCTTTACAGTTGTGGACAGAATTTTAGGTGAGGGTAATGTATCACTCCATTCTTTTTTCTTGTTGTGCGTAACACTAATGTGTAAATTGGAGGGACAGTACTCTGATTTATGTTAAAAATGTGCCATCATTTGGAATACCTTCAAGAGTCTGTCGATGTTTCTTGGTACAGTTGAATCTCTGCTTGCTGACCTTTTTCTTCCATGTTACAGGACGCCAAAGATTTCTTTGCTGGTTCCTACAAAATATCATCATCTTGCTCATTTTGAGATTCGTGTTAAGTTTAAGTTAGCTAAGGATAACATTTTTTTTTCCCCTTCTCATGAAAATCTTGAAACTCAAAAGTTGACTTCATATTTGCTGTTCATGACTAAATTTTATGAGATCCACACCACTCTTACTTGTCATACAAGGGTAAAGAGAAGCTGATTTATAGCTGTTAAGTTAATGGCTGGTTTGAAATTACAGTATAACTCAATGCATACTTAAACAAGGATGCTAGGTTATGAAAGATTTTTTTTTGTTGTGTCTTGTTTTTTTTTTTTTTTTGGTTCCTGGCTGTGAATGATCTTTCTTAGCTAGAACTTTTTTGAGGTGGTCTCTACACAACATTTCTAGATAAGAACATACATCTTTATATTTTGTCTTCCCCTAAGCATGATGGCTAATATAGAGAAGTTCTCCTGAGACAGTCTTGAGAAAGAGGAGGCTTGATTATAGGAAAGAGAATCAAATAATTATAGTTCCATTGAAGTCTTAAACAACTTTAATTTTTGAATTACATTTTTAGAATAATTTTTATATTCCTGAACTAAAATTTATATTTCAGGTTAACTATCACATTTATACTTGAACACAGTGTTGTGTGAAAAGGTGTTATGCTAAAGACCTTTTTTTAAAAAAAATCTAAAGCGACGGCCTCAGTTTTTGATACAATATTTGTTATTATGGAAAATTTTTTATTGGAGTAGTATGATTCAAATGGAGATGAAATAATAAGGGTAAGTTAACTGTAAACTTTAGAGATGATTCTCTGAATATTTCTGATAAGTGCATATACCTTATACATATGATTTTGGAAATTTTCAAAAAGTTCTATCAAGAGGGCTGCAAATGTGCACTGAGTTTCCTTGTCACGTCTGGCAGATGCACTGCCTGTATTTTCTTATTGCCACTTACACATGTATACTGTGTTCTGGGCAAATTGGTTTGACATTTCTTTGCTAAAAAATAACATCAATTAATCAAGATGAAAAATCTATTCTTAATTTTTGTGTGGAAAAAAAAATGACATAGGGAATTCTGATACGTGCCTTTTTGAATTCTGATATGTACCTACTGAATTTGGATTTGTACACCTACTGCCAGTGAGCTGTGAGGAACTGACAAATGAATTGATCCAGGTGACAGTGGTCATGGAAGTCACGTAGCTTCCGTAGGTGTCCGCGATCTTCCTTAGGTGTAGCTCATGCACTTCCTGAGGAAACTGCTCTCTATAGGTAGATGCCGTTCTTAGCACATTAGCACATTGGTAGATCACAATCTGTCAAGTTGATTGTTTTGTGTATTTTTTTGATCAATTGGTAGCTGCTTTTGGGGTCCGTTTATTGCAGAGAGGGTTTGGTTAAATAATGGCTCCGCTAATGTATCGTGGAGTGTTGCTGCTGGGCAGAAGCAGAAGGATGTAAGTGACTATTTGTCAAAATCTGTTTTTGCAGAACTTGAGCAGAATTCTAATGCTCTTTCAGAAAAGTGAAAATATGTAAGATTATTAGGGGAACATCATGTTCATGGTGCTTCATGAAACGTTGCACACTGGTCTCAGGAAGTAGATGTGTTGTTTGGGAGGGAAGGTTCAACCGTCTTCCGCTGTAGGAGCTGGTACTTTCACCATGATTTTTGCTATTCGTGAGGACTCCTCACTGAGGAAATCCTATTTGCTCATGACAACTGAACTTCTGATTTTTTTAGTCAACATGGATGGCAGGAGTTTATCTTGACTTGTGGAGTTGTCACTTAAAATAAATTTGAATTGGATGGAAACTGGAGTTTGCAGTGGCTTTGTGCCTTTTATAACTTTTCTCAGGAGCATGGAGAGGTGCAGAGTGCCTCTGTAGTCCTCACAGAAATATCTGATCAAAAAATTCTGAACTTGGATGTGGCGTATGAATGCCTATTCTGAACCCACACATACCAATGTAAATCAAATTAATTTTATTGTGGGCCAAGTCGATGATGGCTCTTCAGCTATGCAATAAGTGTTGAAAGGAGTCACTAAAGATGGTGCATCAAATATGATAACTTGATAAAAATAAAAATGTAATTTTGAGCACTACTTTTTATTTTCTTGCATAACTGCTTTGGATAACCGCTTCTTAGGTAATTTATCTGGCTTGATGGAAACTAGGGAGCCTACTCAGCCTGTAACAGCTGAGGAGCTGACTTGCTCATTTTCCCTGTAAGTGGTGTTGGTGGACATTTGAAGTAAAGCGAAACAGAACAAGGCAGACTAATTCAATTAAGGTAAAATACATAAGAGATGGTATTTTTCATGTTGAGAAATTTATCAAAGGCTGCAGTGCTGCCCTGTTCTGTAATGGGAGTCAGGTATTCTGTAACTTTCATTTTTTAATATAAATTTCTGTTGACATTTGAGGCTTTGAGTATGTGTGAGAGGATGTTGATTGAAAGCAGATGAAGCAATATCTCTGTAAACCATGAAAGATGAAAAATTAGGCCCTAGGTTGCCTTCAAAGTTCTTAAATACAACTGAAAATCAAAAACTGTACAGTGGGGATAAGAAGAGATAAGATGAAACTTGAGCATATCCTCCAGTTTGGGTTTCCTGTGCTCTTGGCTTGTGTTGCTTTCCGTTGGAACGTGCTGGATTAGGGAGCCCTCCTCTGGGAGGTGGAGGGGTGTTGCTGCTTCCCGCGTGGGTTCCTGCGCCGATTCCGGTAGAGAACAGTGAGACTGCAGGGCGCAGTGTGATCGCAGCAGAGGGTCCCGTAGCTCATGTGAGGGGGGAACGAAAGGACTGCAGGAAGGAGCTCTGAGAAGGTAGCGATGCCTCCAAGGAGAAGGAATAATTTGCTGGAGACCAGAGGCAACTGGGGAGGCTTTCCTTCCAATCAAAAGCCTGGAGCAACCACCTCAAACTGGAGGTGGTTGCTCTTAATGTAACGTAAAGGGTAAAATAAACTTATTAAAGTAGTTTGAAAGTTGTTTAAGATGAAGTCCTGTATGTCCTACATACAGGATTTTGTCCTTGGCTTGATTTGGAATTCTGATTTGAAAATAAAGAGCTCTTGAAAGCAACAAGGTGATGTAAGAGTGTTCCCAGGTTTCTTCCTGGCATTTGCATTCTTTCACTCCCTCTTGTCTGCAAAGGACTGTGAAAATCGCCAAAGGGGGGACTGAAATAGTGAGTCTATGTGCAATTAAGACATAAATATTAGTCTCATTAAGAGCATAGCCAATATGCCCATGAATTTAGCAATGTGCAGGAGCAGTGGGAAACCAGAAAACTGTGTGAGAAGTAGATCTGCTTAAGATCTGAATTTTCGGTTCTGACTAAGGAGTATAAGTCCCAGAATTCTCAGAGCACAACCAGAATTAAAATATTTAAAATGATGGTACTATAAGCTCCTAAAAGAGAATGCCAGAGAAATAATTCTGAAAGATTAGAATTATTAATAGCAAAATTGAAATCACTGTGAGATTATTCTGTAAGGAAAGTTAAAAAAAATAGGATTAGAATTAAAGGCAGAGATTAGAGAGCTATTTATTTTTTTAATTTTAAAAAAGTTACAAGTAATAAAAAAGTGTTGCTTCTCCGTAGAGATATTTAACTAACAAGAAAATAATGAGACAACTTTAAAACTGAGCTCCACATTTTATATTTCATCTCATCCTTGTGTCAGCTGTTTCTTAATTGCTTCACATTTGTATCTACATAATCAACAGTAAAGATCTGTTGCTGAATATGGATTTGGTGACAGGGCTTTCTGCAGACAGTTTTTTTTTTTTTTTTCCTTTACCTGGATTGTAAGCAAGCAATTTTTTATTGAAGTGATACCAGTTCTCTTGAGAAATTCTATTCTTCCGTAAAAATGGAAAAAAACTCACATGCAGGATACAAAACTAATTTCTTTATGCAACATTTGGCTTTCTTGTAGACAATATTATGTAATCCATATTTTATTCGACAATGATAAAAAATGCTGTCAAATTTATAATGTGTTTGTGGCAATGGATGCTGGTTTATCATAGGGAGGAGATCCATAAAGCCTTTCTGTTTGTGTAATGTGGATGTAGGCAGTCATGGGCTGAAGAAATGTGATGATTCAGCTTACTGTACTTCATTAAACACTTCTCTGTTGTTGGAATTCTCTTCTGAAATAAACATTTTTTTCCAAGTACATCATTAGAAACAGACCACATGCCTTTTTTTCTTTTTTAAACTTCTGTTCTAAGTTCTGTTCAATTTACGCCAATTTGTTTCCTTTCCACATTCTCATCGTTTTCTTTAACCTTGATTGACACCTACATATCTTCTCATTGATCAAAAAATATTTATTAGGCACAGTGTGTTTGAAGGAACAGAACCACAGACCTTGTCACTGGTCGGAACAAGGGTGTAAGAGCGCAGTTCAGGAAAAAAGACTTAACAATTTACTCTCAGGTTTCCCGAATGCAAAGACATTTCCATTCTCAAAACCGGTGTAGTTTGCAGGTGCTCAAGTACCTGCCCATCAAGCTACCTCGAGGTTTCCAGCTAACTTAAACACGTGACTAGGCTATTTTTTTCTGCTTACTGAGTCATCAGTAGTTAAGAAACTGATTTTACATGGGCAGAGTTTGGTACCCACTCCTTTTTTTTCCTGGGTTCCTATTTTTTTCACGTCTTTTTCTCGAGAGAAAATGACTGCTTTTTAAAATTCTTCCTTTGTATAAGTTCATTCTCTTTGAGCTGCCCTCCTGCTTTATTTTGTAGCCCTTCTAGATACTTTCTATTTCATAATCCTGTTTTTATGAAGAAGTACTGCACAGAAACACTAGTAATAAGTGAAATGCCATAACCGACCACTGATAATAAATCATTTATCCTGTAATGGAGTCTGGCGTACACTGTTCCTGAAAGTCCAGCTGTGACCTAGATCAGATTGTTCCCCATTATTCAATGTCTGTAGCATTTGTCTGTTCTTCTTGGGAGAGGTTACATAAAAAGTTGAAAGCTGCCATTCATGAATCTGGTTGACAAAATGGAGCAATTCCAGTGAGGAATTTAAAGCAGAATCTGTGCCACGATAGAGTGTAGAGGCTGGAAGAAGTGAGGAATAGACAAATGTATTAATTTTGATGAGTATAGGAACACAAATTCTAAGTAACAGAACTACTGAAATACTTTAGTGTATGTGAAATAGTCGATGTGTGATATAGATGTCAAATCTCTTTGTGCTTGTTTGTCCTAATGCATAATTCACTTACTCTTCTCCAATAGTATTTACATATAGATTTCTTTTAGCATTGCCAAATTCACTGTTAGTGCTCATGACAGCATCAGTGTCATTTGTTTGTCATTATAACCAATTATTTCTTTTATTTAAGAACTGCCTGAGACTACCCTAGCTGAAGAGGAAGTACAGGAGACAGAGACATGGGCCAGGCCTCTTATATACCTTTGGCAGAAGAGAGCACATAATTTCAAGGCTGAAAAAGAGTATAATGCAGCCTGTGCCCAAAAGGAACCTCACTGTGCTATCTGCACGCTGCTCATGCCATACTACAAGGTAAGTCAGATCCTTATAGTCTCATTTTTCAGTGAAATGTGAAATAGCTGCCCAGCCACTTAATTCCCAGTAAAATAATAAATAAGAAATGAGAGAAACTTAGGTGTTTGATTTATATGAAGACCAAATAAACCTGATATGTCTGAAATTAGAACTTACACTCCATTCAGCTGCATTTAGCATTAATTGCTAGCATTATTTACCTTCTAGGGTCCATGTAGGATTGATGTTGGAGCATGTATGCGTAGCATTACAGACCTTAGACAGTTCTGCAGGTGGTGAATCCACATAGATTCATGTTTTTAGGGACCTCCCTATAGGTCCTTCTTTGAATGCTTTTGCTTTGAGCCGCTACCACTCCTCCTTCCAACAATGCTGAAGAAAAAACTGTTTTCACAGCACTTTGGCCTTCTCAAGAATAATATTCTCACAGA